>JABFFF010000138.1:0-48569 GCA_013623665.1 Fusarium sublunatum
CTCCCCCGACCCCAGCCGCGCCGTAGACTCGGCCAAGCTCGCCGCTCTCCACGCCCGATTATCTCTCTCGACAAAGATCCCTCTGGAGACACTGGCCCGCGCCCTCGTCGTCCCCTCGGCCGACAAGAACCCGAGCTTCAACAATTCCAACCTCGCCTTTGTCGGCAGCACATTCATCAACTACCACGTCCTCGAGTACCTCGTCTGCAAATGGCCTCGCCTGCCCGTCCCAGTCCTCTATGAGGCCCTCCGCGCCTACGCGGGCAAGGAGTCCCTCCATCAAATAGCCCGCCGCTGGGGTGTCGAGGCCGCTGCCGCCCCCGGCGAGGAGGTCGATCCCGGTCTACTACAGTGGAAGCCCGAGCCCTCGGGTCTGCAGACACGTTGGGGTTATGTCCGCCACGAAGCCGCCTGGACCGATCGATTCCAAGCCCGTCGTGGATACAGTAGTCGAGTAGTCCTCGACGACGAATTTGGCGACACCCTGCAGCCGCCCAAGACTGGCGAAGAAGGCTACAAATATTACCAGCACGAGGCCTACTCCTCTTTTGTCCAGGCCGTTATCGGCTCTATCTACACCCACTCTGGCCACGACGCCGCCCGCGACTTTGTCAAGTCCCACGTGCTCTCCCGACAGGTCGACCTCACCACCATGTTCCAGTTCAAGCTCCCCACACGCGAACTCTCCATGTTGTGCGCTCGCGAAGGTTTCGATGCCCCCGTCGCTCGCCTGGAAAGCGAGACAGGTCGCCACTCCCGAACCCCAGTTTTCGTTGTTGGCGTCTACAGCGGCTCTGAGAGGCTAGGCGAAGGTTCTGGTCCTAGTCTAGACGTTGCCAGATGGAAGGCTTCGATGAACGCCCTAAAGGCTTGGTATCTATATAGCCCTAGCAACAAGGTGCGAGTGCCGAGTGATATGATGGAGGAGGGTGCCAAGCCCTGGAAGGCCCCTCATATTGACATTGGTGAGGTCATCTAAGCAAAGGTGAATCACGGTGTTGGATATATATGTATTCATGAGGGTAGTGGCAATGATGGTACAAGGCGTCGGCCGTTTGTGTGGATAATGAACAATTCTTTGCCCTGGTTGGGCTGTGTATAAAACTGCATCGGAGCATAGGATCCTAGAGGATCAGGTTGGGAAATGTCAATGTAAGATACAATGTAGAACAATGACAAAACTCCTCGACGAAATGGCGAGTCAAAGAAACAAATTTTACATGTACACTGCGTCCCTGCCGCCCGTATGGGTATATACATCTATAAATCAAACATGAAACTCTTCGGCCAGTGAGTGTTGAAGTTCACTGGCTCAACTAAAATGGTCTCCTTGACCGAGGCGGATGCCCTCGCCTCTTCGCACAAGAGATCGGTAGCGGTCTTGTCGCTGAGCTTGTTCAGCTTCCTCTCGGAGTTTCTTTTTGCGCTGGTACACTGCACGTATAGTGTCTCGGATTTGCTGCTTTCCCTCGTTGTAATTTGCTCGCGCCAACTCAACGACGTTATCGATTTGCTCAGGCGTATAGATAAAGTTCCACGTGCTGAGGTAGTCGGTAGTTCCAGGAGAGATGCCAGGCACCTTGTCATTCGAAATAAAAGGCAAGTAGACAACAGCAATACCAGCATCGGGCTCCATCAGCTGCCAGGACGTCTCGTCTGAGAGGGCCTTTGAGGGAGGTGGAGGTTCGGAGCTACGTTCTTGGTTGCTTCCAACCCAGACAGTGCAGTATCCAAGATCGCCGGACTCTTGATCTCCATGTTCGAATTTGGTCTTGTCACTCTCAGCCATGACCTGTTTTCCTTCTTCATGGGCTTCTTGACGGAGTTCTTTCTGATCTTGTTTGGCTTCGCGAAGCTTGGCCTCAGCCTCACGGGTGGATTTGGCCTGAGCTTCGTTGAGTTCTTCAATAACCTGTGAGGTAGCTTCTCCTGACTTGGGCCATCCAATTCCGACTGGCCAGCCCTTCACGCCACGTTGGCGCGCATATCCATCTGCCACCGACAGCCAGTTATCAGTCTTGATGTCAGCAGAGGCGTCAAAGGCGACGAGAACATCGACATCGCGGCCAGGTCGGAGTAGAGGGTAGATTGGCAGGTTATTAGACATTCCAGCATCCATGAGTTGAATGTACTCATCATCATAAATGCTTTTGGGTGTCGTCTTTGGTAATTTTCCGTGCATCCCGTAAGTAAAGTTGGGTATTTTCGCAGGATCAATAGGGTGTACTTTGACCAAACTCTCATCGCGTGTAGAGATGAGTTCGTCGATAGTACCGAAGCCAGTCAAGCCTTGAACCAGTGGCTTGATCTCTCGGTAATAGTGACTGAGTGTTGCACAGAAAGCGCTTCCAAAGATGCCCATGAGAAGTGGCAACCGAATCTCGGGGAGGTGGAAGCCATGCTCAGGAGGCACATCAAAACCTTGGTTGAATTTGCGTCCGAGGGCCCAGGTGGGAATACCAGCGCCAAACTCTTCGCAAAAGAACTCATAAGGAGTAATTTCGTACCACTGGAACCAAGCCTCTTTCTTGGCCTCTTCCTTGGCTATTTCAGCTTCAATGGGCGACTGCTCCACTGCTTCGGGCAAATTTGGGATTTCGTGCCTTACAGCAGTATAGATGGGCAATGGGAGTTGCCCGTATTGAACGTATTGACGCTGGTTCGACAGCTTGAAGTCACGGTCATTTACTCCAAGGTCTCCTTTTGGTACCAAATATCTTGCGGCTAGCAATACACCATATACGTCGACGAGACCGAAATCGGCCTTTGGGTCACCCTTGAGCTTCTCCACCATACCACTTAGAAGGTATTTGTTGGTAGGCATAGAAGCAAGAGATTGGAAAGCAGTTGGCGGGTAAGCAATGTGTGTTGAAGCCCTGGCTTTGAGGTGTTCAAGAAGGCTGCTGAGCTTTCCCTGGTTGAAGGAGGTCAAATTCAAAGCCTGAAGCCAGCATGAACCACTAACACCTGATGTGTATGTCACGCAGTCGAAAAGGCCATCCTCTTCTGTTGCCAGGATTGACCCTGTTCCTGCAATGAGCGCTCTCAACCCACCTCCAGAGCCGCACATAGCAATAGTAGGGACATCATCTGGATGAACCTCATCCTCTTCAAGTCCGAGGTACCTGGCCAACCCTATTCTGGCGACCCTTTTTCGTCTGGATAGGTAGGCCTTTTCTTCGTCGCAAAGGTCTGGAGATACCCGAACTTGGGCGGAATACCGAATTTCGGGGTTGATCAATGGATCATGGGCGTCCTGCCAAATCTCGTCTGCCAAAGAGCCTGGAGACATGGACAGCTCGCGCTGGAGCTTGCGAACATATCCGGGTATAAGCCTGGACCACTCGGGGAGGAGATAGCTGACGATCTTGTCGGAAAAGGAGGAGAATTCAACGTCGTTGATAGTGCAGAACGCCTCGAAACGGCGAACAAAGTTTACCCAGGCTGACTGATCGCCATCGTCTCCGGCATTTTGGTTTGTTTCTCGGTTCTTGTCGCTTTCTGAGTTTTGGTCGTCTCGTTGCCTGTGTTTGGTCTGTTTGGCCGAAAGCTGCGCAAAGTCGTCAGAAGGATAGAGCCACCAGATAAAAAGGCCGCCGGTGATTACTGCTACGGGCAACGTCGATCGTTGTTGGTCTTGTTGCTTGGCATCGCGCTTTGCTGGAGATGTCCAGAGGAGACGGTTTTGGCGGTGCAACGTCCTCCGTCTGGGAATGCGTGTGTGGGTGTAAAGTCTGGGGGCGAATCTATTCAGGCCCTTGAGAGAGCCACGGTAGTGTCTCATGATTTCTGGGTGCAATTGGTGTTTGTTGTTGGCTGTATCATAGTTTATTAACTGCGCACATGCTTTCTGTGGCTGCCGCCCAAATTCAGCGCATTGTTGCGAAAGAGATGGATAATAACGTTGTAGGTTTCAAAGAGAATAGAGATACAAATCTCATATAGTGGCTTGAGAGACCTGGAATATAAAAGAGTGGGTTAATGTCAGATGTTAGAGATTTTGCAATGACACGATGTTGCGGAACTTGTTGGGAGTGGCTCAAAAGGTACTGATGTCATTCACAAGTCGCGCCCTGCTGGAGTGGGAAGCCTGGAGGGGCGGCATTATTAGAAGAGTACTTAAGCCTGTATGTGTAAAACGTGCACCAAAAGGTACTGCGCTATCACTCTCTGAGATCACAACTACGTCGGATGTTCCCGCATCGTGCCATGGATCGACCAAGCGATCGAAAATTTCCAATTCTGTAGTAGACCTTGTAACGAGGCAATAACCAACAGCTTTAATTGGCCTGTTGTCATTATTCTGCAGCGTTTCCACCTGTGCCACGGATCTTCAGGTCCGATCTTGACTTGTGTGGTGGAAAAGCTTGGTACCCAGCCAAGTAAATCGGTCAAGAGCCAATCAGGTTAAAGCTGACGGTCAACTTGAGCGCTTCTTCACCTTTGGAGGTTCTTGTGCTTTTACTGTCACAGAGCACACGACTTGGTAGCTCACTAAGATCGAATTCAATCAATTGACTAGATCGTGGTGACTTTTTGCATTATTAATTTATATAAAGCTATAGCCGGAAATTCATTGAATCTATTATATAAAGATACTTGTTCCTTAGCTGATTTTCCTACCTCTTTTAACATGCTCCGGTATAAAAAGAAGCTATCAATCTCGCCCGGGCATCTCAGAGCTAAACAACGACAGGAAAGTGGGGTGGCCGCGGTGGGGGAAGCGCTGCGCGTGCCAAAAGCGGCGGGCGGTGAAATCGCAAAGCTAGCGATGGGCCTTTTGGGAGATTTTTGTCGACTTTTTTTTCTTCGCGCCGGCAGAATCAATCGCTTTCTTTCGTTTGTACAATTCTAAAGTTATCCTCGAACAAACGCCTCTTGTGTATCGGAGACGTTACTCTTTCTTAGGTAAGCTGCTCTGCACAGATTCCAAAAGCGATCAGTGGCTCAGTTATTCCTTTCATGAGCGCACGCCGATGACTCGTCTTATCGATACCCCGCCACCATCTTTTCTTCGCGACTTCTTCTAACCTAGCCTCCAGTTTCTTCCCCAACCATACAACTACTCTGCACTCTCTAGCTTGCATCCATTTCAATCCCGCGATCGCATATCACTATTAATTATATCATCCCGATCGCAATTCACAATGAGCGACGTTGAAGCCCCCAAGCCCGTTGAGGCTCAGCAGCCCGAGGCCGAGGTCACTCCTACCACCCAGCCTGCAGAGGAGAAGTCCGAGGAGACCACAGAAAAGTCTGAAGAGAAGCCCGAGAAGAAGGACATTCTCAAGACAACCGCAAAGATAGATCACGAAAACCTCCGCAACAACCGCAAATTCGACCCTAGCACCCGTGAGGTGACCGATGACCCCGATGCCATCCGTAAGCAGGTATGCGAAGAAGCCTCCTCTCAATTCGCGCGCGAATGCTTACTTTTTAGGTTGAATTCTACTTTGGCGACTTCAACTTTCCCCAGGACAAGTTCATGTGGGAATCTTGTGGCGGAAGCGACAACAAGCCCATGAAGATCAAGACCATCCACTCTTTCAAGCGCATGCGAACCTTCCAGCCCTACACCGCCGTTGTCGCTGCTCTCAAGGACAGCAAGGTCCTCGAAGTTACTGGTGAGGAAGGCGAAGAGGAGGTCAAGCGCAAGGTTCCCTACCAGCCCATGTCCGCCTCCAAGGCCAAGGTTGAGGCTGCCACCGTTTACGTAAAGGGCTTTGGCGACGAGACTCCCAACACCCAGTTCGACCTTGAGAGCTTCTTTGCTCAGTTCGGCGACGTTAAGGGTATCAAGCTACGCCGCACGAACGAGAACCTCTTCAAGGGCTCCGTCTTTGTCACATTTGCCGACGAGGAACAGGCCAACAAGTTCCTCAGCCTGGACCCTGCACCCAAGTGGAAGGACCATGATCTCAAGATCATGAGCAAGCGTGCTTACTGCGACGAGAAGAACGATCTTATCCGACAGGGCAAGATTGAGCCCAACAGCAGCAACCCCCGTAAGTTCTACGAAGGCAAGGAGTCCGGCAAGGGTGGACGAGGTCGCGGACGTGGAGGCAAGGATTCCCGTGGTCGTGACTCAGACGACTGGAAGCAGCGACGCGAAAACGACCAGAAGAACGGCTTCAAGGACCGACGAGGTGGCCGTGGCGGTCGGGGAGGTCGTGGTCGCGGCCGAGGCCGTGGTGGACGCGACGGTGGACGCGACCGAGATCAGCCCAAGGAGGAGGCGAAGCACAGCAGCAACGAGTATGTCATCCCTTGAGTCACAACCTTTTGGGTTGTACACTAACATATAACAGCACCATGCCTCGCATCCAGTCCACCGCCGACGACTCCGCCGACAAGAAGCGAGCCCGCGAGGAGGACACCCCTGCTGGCGAGCCTGCTGCTAAGAAGGTAGACGTTAAGACCGAGTAGGTCGAGGTCAAGACTGAACTAGAAGAGTACATCTGAGTTGGAGAAAGAGGGGGGCAAGCACAAAATGACTACGTCGTGTGACAGGGCTGATACCATGCATTTATAAAAAAAGGGAATTCAAGGAAGCTGGGCAAGTCACTGAAGAGGAAGACACAAACCCGCTATAACTGTATTTTGGGATTTCTTAACGGAGCAACGAGGTGCTTTGCTAGCCATCCATGCTTATTGTCGTCTCAGGTTATCACGGGTTCATAGATGGATGGCTATTGACAATTGACAAATATCATTACACGGCGAAGCTGTCCCAGTGACCTCTTGTAGCTTTACCATCGCATATGACTTTTTATTAATCTTCTCTATCCGTTGTCCCTCTCTTAAAGAAGTAATTTCTAATCGACTCCACGAATCCTCTAAACAGAGTAATCCAACTTATTATCCCCAAGAACCCCCCAGAACTCCTCAATGAGCTCCTTCTGCCCACTCGGCGCCCCTCTCACAGCAAGATACACCCGCGCCTCGAGCTCCGGTTCCCAATTGCCCGGGTTTCCATGCACCATCCGACCGCCCGCCTCGTTGAGAATCGCCCATCCCGCGCACACGTCCCACGCCCAGCACCCGCCCTCCCAGTACAGATCGACCTGTCCCGCAGCCACGGCAGCAATATTGAGCGCCGCAGAGCCCATCGACCGCAGCGAGTGCACCATCGATCCGCCCGTCTCGCGGCTCGCTGTCAGCTTCCGGAATGCCTCGACCTTGATGTCGAAGTTGGGCCCGTCGCGCGAAGATCCCCACTCCACGGCGACGAGTGAACTGCTCAGGCCCTCGATAGGCCGGGGTGAGCGGGCGAGCGGTAGGCGCTGGGGCTCGGAGCCGCGGCGGTGGGTGAGGTAGGCGCCGTGGCCTTTGATGGCGGTGTACAGCGTGTCGAGCCACGGGTTGTAGATGACGCCGATGGCGGGCTTGCGGTCGATGGCGAGGCCGAGGGAGATGCAGGCGCTGGGGAACGAGTGGACAAAGTTCGTGGTGCCGTCGATGGGATCCACGACGAAGGTCGGCTCGGGACCTAGCTTCATGCCGGGCTTATACGTCTCCTCGCCCATGAAGGAGATGGAGGGAAACGAGGACGAGAGACGGGTCGAGACCATCTTCTCAACGCCCTTGTCCGCCTCGGTGACGATGTCGACGGCTGTAGACGAGTTGTCAGCTATGCAAAAGGTAATTTGTAGGCTATCAGATCGTACAGTTGAGCTTGGTGTCTGTGTCGAGCTCGGCAGGGTTGGCGGCGAGGATCATGGCTCCGGCCTCGTAGGCCACTGAGACGAGCTCATCGTGAACGGCTTGGAGGTCGAGGTCTGCCATTGTCAAGATTTTTTTTTCGGTGTCAAGTAACCAGCAAATGTTGGTTGCGAGGTGGAAGGGAGATATTTATGGAGGGGTTGATAATATCATTTGGCGGGGCCGGTTCAAGCTGAGCTGAGCTGACGTCGAAGAGGGGCCGAAAGCCGGGGGCCGGCCGGAATAGCCCCGTCCGGAGCGTCCACTCAACGGTGCAGGGAGCAGGGAACACGGTAGCACGTTGCTCTAGATTCGCTGCCATTGGACGCAAAGCTCTTTTCCTTAATTGAAACGCCGTTGATTCAGAAGCTAGAACCACAAATTCATAAGAGTTACACAAACGTTACACAAACTGCCAAATTCAAAGAAAAACGCACATAAACGTATCATGATATATCAGAGTTCCGCCCAACGATAACCAGACCATTCTCGAACCACAGGTTCTTAAACCAACAAATGGGAAAACAGAATAGAACCGTAGAAAGAACCCGCGTATCCATAGCTTTTGCCGTCTCTCCGTCCTTTGTAGGACCACCAGGAGACGTCATCTCTGTTCACTCACCGCAAATACAGCCTCCCTCAACCCAACACATCATCATTCTTATACATTCTCCCTAAACACAGACCGTCGCTCCGTCGGACTCGAGTCGGCGCTGCCGCGCGATTCCTTGGGCTTTGAGTACCCCGTATCGACGACAGGTCGTGGACTCACGCCGCGCATGCTCGAAGCAGCATCGTCGTCGAACGGATTCCGTCCTCCAGGTCCCGACGCAGGACTCCTGCTCACCCTCCGACCGCGGTCCTCTTCGTAGTCGCCCATACCCCGTGCTCCGGACAATCCCGGCGTAGCCGCAAGGTTCATGTTGTAGCTGCCGCCGCCATTGTACCCGGTGTCGCGGCCGCGTCCGCCAACCTCCTCCTCGTAGTATCCGTACGCATCGGCCTCGTTGCCCACGCGCGAGTCCCAGGCCTCGTCCGGATCGAGCGGGCCGAAGCCGCGACGGCCGCGCGAGCTGTTCAGGTTCGACTGCTCGTAGGCGCCCGCGGCGGAGCGGTTGTTGCGGTTCTTGAACTTGCGGATCTGGTCGTTGAACCAGCCGACGACGCCGCCCGGCGCGGGGCGCGGGGGCCCGTATCCGTCATCTTCTTTATGCCATGGGAGATAGGACGCGAGACTCGGGGCAGGAAGCTGTAGATGCAGTGTCAGTTGGATGAATAAATAAAGAATTGCTATTAAGAAGCTGGAGGGGACGATGCAATTGACGTACGCCAAGTCTGCGAGCACGCATTTGTGTAAAGACAACCCATCCCACGGCGCCCGCAACGAGCAGGACCAAGATGGCAATCACAATACCTCCAGCCGTCGACACCATCTTGACTCGAGATATTCCGCTGTTTCACGTCCCAGGCGGCTCTAATGTCGATCGCGTGATAGAAAAAGAGAGGATAAATCGTCGTCAGTCGGGCGCAAGTCAGAGAATTATCGTCAAAAGATGTTTATCGCGATGCCCAGTACAGAAAGAGATGATTATGTGCTGAGGGTTGCGTAAAATTGGGCGGCTTTGTTTGACTTTGGGCTTGTTTGTCCAGTGGATGAGGTGGCGGTGCTGGGCTTTGTCTGAGGTGACGGGAGCTCCTGGAGATGGAGATGTCACTTCTTACCTCAATTACGACGACCTAATGGGAAGCTCAAGCCTCCCAGTGCTTGCTTACAGTGGGCTTGGCGCTGGTGGTGCGCTCTGATTTTAGCATCAGGGGCCCACCGCAGTGGAGATTTAGTGCTTAGTCCCCGGGCCCACCAGATGGGAATCCAACATCCGGATATCGGTTTATTAATATCACGACTTGACTTCTTTGGTAATTTTGAGAGTGTCTATAAGAGCTTCACTTATCATAGAATTACTCTTATAATAGCACTTTCTTAACACGTTTCGCATATTCAACCTCACTTGACATTCGCCATCGCAACCCTTCAATTGCATCTCGTATCCATATCCCTTGCGTGACGGGTACCAGCCTCGAATAACATTAAAGTGCAATTAACCGCCCTTAGGCTATCCCTGCCTGACTATTCTACCTCAGGCACCACACCTATCCCAATGCCCTCCCTCTCTAGCAAACGACAGGCTGTCTACGAAATCCTCCAGCCTACAGCGTCCATACTCATCCCCTCCGCACGTATCAAGCTCCATCACTCGATCATTAACCAACACCCTCACATATTCGTCGCCCTTGTTCTCCTTGCTCCCCCCGCACTCGAGCTTCTCGACGTACATACGCGCCGCAAAAGGGATCGCCCACGCTGAGGAGTAGCCGCCCGCTCGGACGGCCGGCACGATGTGGTGTTTCGGCAGTTTGCCTGTCGAGTTGTACAAGCCCAGTGCCGAGAAAATAGACACCATGGTGTTGTCGTGACTAAAGTCCGCATAAAGCGCCCTGTCTAGGGGAAACGTGTCCGGATCGGCATCCAACGTTCTGTTGGTTGTTGTTTGGTCGTCAACGGGCTTCTTGGTCAGTCGAGAAATCAGCTCGTTGACATATCCGACGCCCTGTGTTGGTCCCATGGGGTTGCCATTGCCAAACTTGTAGTATTTGCCAAGAGTCATATAGTAGTTGTAGCTTCGCCAGTCTTCTGTTGAAAACAGGTCGCAGAACCTGGATTGCCCTGCGCCATCAGGCGTGTTGACAGTGTTAAAGGGGCACAAGTCCATCAGATAGATGGTTTCCTTCAGCGATAGCTTGGCCTTTCGCAAGCTCCTGTTCAGCCTGTCCCGAATGGGAGGCAAGAACTTGTTTCCCCATGCAGTTTGTATTTCGTTCTCGCCAGGAGCGTCGTCATCCTCAAACGAGGAACAGGATCCATGGGACATTGTGTTGTTGATGCCAGGAGCTTCGGGGATGATCAGAACGTCGTCAATATGGTCTGCTCCAGACTCCCCTCGAGAGGCATAAAAGCCTTGTGTAAAGTTATAGGACGACATGACAACTCTGTCCGATCCTGAAGCCCTGACAAAAGGCTCTGTGTTTTCGGCGAGTCCAATATATCGCTCGTAAAAGGCCTTGCCGGAATCAACCATCTGTTCCTGGCCAAGTTGCGTCAGATCCTCGGCCCCGAGCTTGTAGGTATAGTCCTTAAGCCATTCGTAGCCCTTGGCGTAGTTGGTCACGGATTTCTGAAGGCGGGCGATGGTAGCGTTGTATACTTCCGACTTGGAGGTCGTTGGGTACCGAGCTCCATGGCGGGACAATACGAGGCCAAATGTGACCTCACAGTTGTCCGGCGTTGACGGATCGATTTCTGAGGGCACGGAAAAGAAGGAGGAATACTGGCCCCAAAGTCTTGAGATGTCATTGCAGCTCCCGTCATACTCACATCCAGAAGTTAATGTGCTATGAGACGTCAACTCGAGTCCATTTCATCGAGGGTTTGTATGAGTACTTACTTGTTATGCACCCAAATAGCAAGGACTGTGATTAATGCAACTGAACTGATCACCATCACGAGATAGCTCCATCGCCGCGTCTCTCGTCGCTTATGCTCCAGATGCCAGCTCTCGAGGCGCTCGGCATCCGCATAACTCTCAGCAATGACTTCTTCGTCATCCTCGGAGAGTAGTCGTCCTCTTTCAGTGTCAACATCCGAGATATCCTGACGATCCGCCGGTGAAGGCGCGTTGTCGCGCGAGAGCCGCACCATCTCTAATGAGTCGGTTATGGTGACAAGGGTACGCTAGAAGCTCATCAAGCCAGCCAGTAACTCCAGCTAGTCGCAGCAAATACTAAAGCAAAGGATTACACAATATGAGAGTTTTTGAGTATTACTTCCATAAGGAATATCTTGCGGGTTGAGGGTATCAGGTGAATAGTGTTGGATGACCATCCCTAGATGTTGACTGAGTTAAGACGCTTGGGGTAGGCCACGTGCATGACCAATGAGGCTAACGGAGTGAGGCACTCATCAGCCACATGCAGGCACCAAGTCCTACGATCAACGAAACTGGCCGAATGCAACAATAATGCAAATTACATTGCATGAACTATTTTACAAAAGACTGTCAGACTGAAGCAGTCACCACTCTTACTCTCGTGGTGGTAATGGTCTAATATATGTACATACCCTAAACCTTGATCAAAATACAGCAAGAACATAATCGTCAACAGTTCATGGGAATAGCACCTAGGTGAATTGTACATTCTTGAACTCGGGAATCATGAAACTATACCGCTCTAGGCGGTCTAATTATAACTGCATTCTGCAGAGTCTGTGGCTCTGCCCGACGTCTATCATTATAACATCCATCAACATGAATTTTAGAGCAAACCTGCCGCCCAGGACCCAATCCTTTATCTCGACCCAAGTTCCCATAGTCATTATCCCATATCCAGAACAACACATACCCAAAGGCCGTGCCACATAGTCTAGCTACGTAGAGCCCAGCCATACATGGTACTAATGGTATCATCGAATATACACAAGCAATCAAAACGTCCAAGGGAAAAAAACGCGGGGTATCAGCCAACACATCCAGTCATTTCTTCACATCGCAACCCCGACACTCCTCCTCTGATTTCGAAAATCGTTTCTGCCAAAGGTGGCAAACCGTGAGATGAGGGGCTCGTCCTGTGACACTCCAGGTGTGCTACCCATAGAGCAGGTCGTGGGGATGGTGCGATCCTCATCGTCCGACTCCCAGGTGCTAACAGTATCGGCAGAGTCCGTGCTCCGTCGTCGTTCTGACGTCCCGCCCAGCGAGACCTGATAGAAGCCTTGGTTGCCCTTGATCGGACGAGGAGCGTTGGTAACAGAGTCGAAACTCATGTTACGACCATGTTGTGCCCCGGGGAAGAGCCAGCTCGACACCCGGGAAAAGGACTTCTTCTTCCTCAGAGGGGGTCGAAGTACCAAAGGTAGAGGTGGTGGTAGAGGGGCATCGCCTCGCCTAGTACGAGGAGGAGTACTGGAGGGGGTTCGTGGCTCACCAGGAGTCCGAGCCCGGCGAGGAGGGGTGATGGGGACCCTCACCGGTGTGCGAGGGGACCTGATAGGCGCCGTGTGCGGGCGATCAATGATATCAGAATTGAGACGTTGAGCAAAGGATGGAGCAGCAGGTGGCAGAGCAGGAACTGAGGGCATAGGCTCTGGTTCTGGTCTTGTCAGTACACGATGGTCGCGAACAATTTGGGATATGGTATTCATACCAGGCATAGTTCGGGCTACCGAATGAGGAGTAGGTGGCCGACTGGGAACGTATAGGCTCTGTCTCTCAATAACATCATCGATCTGCTTCTGAAGCTTCTCAACCTCAAGCATAGCACTAGCGACTCGTTCTTTGATCTGATCTACATCTGGTGATGTATGGGCGCGAGCACGGCCCCGTGACTTGGGAGGTATCAAAGGAGGAATCTCGTCATCTCCAAAAGAGGAAGAAGGTGCGCTCCCGGGCATCTGTCTGCGAGGGAAATGGAATGACATGGGAGAATCTGAAAAGCTCTTCTGATGCTCCAATGAAGGCTTTACTTCGTCCGTCTGGCAATCTGACTCGACCGACATACATTCAGAAGAGTCTGACAAAGGAGCTGGATTCGCTGGTCGCGGCTCAAAGTGAGGCATGATAGGAGATACACGGTTGTCTGACTGGTAGATGCTCAGCTCGAGCGGTCGGTAAGGACGGTGAGGAAGCTGCTTAGCAGGTCGAAGGTTTGAGGCTCGCGATGGTGTGGGTTCAGGATATTCAGAGAATGGATCAGCAGCAGTTGAGACATGGCGAAAGTCTGAAGGAGCTGAAATGAGCGGCCGGCGTGAAGCTGAAGAAAATGACCAAAATCTCTTCTTTCTCGAGGAGACATTGTTTCTCGTGGAGTTTCCCATCATATGTCGTTGTTCCCGCATAGCAACAGGTTGTGGTTGGTGAAGTGGCTGGTCGTATATGACTGGATGTGAATGCTTCTCATCGACTTGGCCCATCAGCAACTGTTCGTCGCTCAATCTGCCCACGGGCCACGAAATGTTCATGGTAGAGGATGAATCCGAGGCCCAAGCAATGGCAGTATTGGCAGAGGTAGAAGTAGACAGAGACTTACTACGACACGGCCTCTTATCCTCGAAAGAGGCCCGCTGTGCGCAGCAGAGAGAAAGCCAAGATGGCCAGGCGGCTTTGTCAGAGCCATAGGCACCTTGAGTACCGGCGTGTGTCATGCTGCAAGTCTCTCACGTCATACCGAGAAGGCGTAGAGAGTGTGGAAGGGAAAGACAGGTGAGATAAGAGAGCAAACGACCGTAGGCTCGCTATTCGAGGAAACAAAGGAAAGGTTCAAATGCAAGCTGAGGGAAGGGATCACCAAGTGTAGATAAGGCGGGATCTGATATGTATGTACTGTATGCTACTTTGTATATGTAAGCCAGAGGGTGCAGAAGGGGATAGGATAGGATGGGATGGGATATGACAGGACAGAAGCAAGACGGGAAAGTTGCAGGAAGAAGACCAGGGGCCCGGCAGATAAAAAGAAGCATCAAGAGCAATCAGCGGCAAGCAACTTGCAACCTAGCCCAGCCCATCTCGTGGATGACGGCCGGGCCGCGACGTTCCCACGGTGGTATATCCACACCCACTGGCGTCCATGACCCTACGAGCAGTAGCGGGATCTCAATCGAGTCTACAGCAAGCAATAATAATAATAATAATAATAATAATAATAATAATAATAATAATAATAAAATAAGATAAAAAAATGGGCGGCAGCCTGACGAAATGCAAGACGAGGCATCGAGTGGTTGACGATTGTCCAAGACGAACCCACGGTGCAGGTGATGGACCGGGGTCGGTTGATGCGCCGGACCAGTCGGCGCTTAGAAGACGGCCGTGACGGACTCGGGACGATGTTAGCGCTCCACACCAACTCTAACAAAACACCACAGGAGACTCAATGACTGGGCCACACGCAGCGGCCGAGATGGTGGTGATGGTGTCCAAAGACCCCTAGACCAGCCTGTCGAGTCGATGTCGTGCATCCGGTCCACTCTGTCCACTCTCTGCCTTGCCACAAAAGGGCCCCAGGCGAGGTCTCGTGCTGTTCCGGTATTGGACGGCTGCGTGAGATGACGGGGGTTGAGGCCTTTGCTTTGTGTTCGAGGCTGTGTGTCGTCACGCTGCACATTACATTCTTGTCATTCACATTCTCTGGTGTGAACTTGGGTCTTGGCAATTGCAGAGCATATATCATCAAGATGGCATTGGGCGTTTTAGACGCAACGTAGCACAAACGGTCCAAGACGCAGAGCCTGTGTCTCTTTTTAGCCCTGACTGGACCCATCATAAACATAAACACCCAGCAGCAGATCACCAAGCTTGACCTCGCTTGCTAGCTTTGCTAAATGCACATCTTACCATTCTCGTCTCTCTCTTTGTTTTTCTTGAATCGACATCTGACGTCGCATCCACACATTGTTTGTTTTAGGGTTGCACCGCCGGTCTGGGCAACCCCCCGGTCTTGATGGGCTGATTGGTAGATGCACCCCGGACCAAAGGTCTCTTCATCATCTCTGCTCCATCAAATCGGTACGCTGCACGTTTTTGTTCTGAGCTGTATCGAAATTGCTCGGGCCTCTTTGAAACGTGGGACCTTCAGGAACGCCTGTCAATCTGCTCTTGATCCAACCGGAATCCAGTTTGGGCAAAACGTCTCGTCACTTGGCTCGAGCAACTGGCCGCCTGCGTCCCAAAACGGCCGTGACTGATGTTTCATGTAGCCTAGAAGAGAAACGAGAGCACAAAGGCCGTTGTGATGGCCGTGGCCGTGTCCTGACGCGGCATGAGGCAACACGATTCGCCGCAAGGGAAATTTGAGACAAATTAACTAACAGCAAATGTTTCCAAAATTTAATTTTCGGCGCTGACGAACGGCTGAACCGTAAGCGGCCATGATACCCTCGTATCGTGTTGCAATTATGGAGTAGATTGTCATCTGTTTATCTCTCAGCCGTAGCAATGATGCACACAGCCCGGCATTTGTCTCAGTGAGAAAGCCGCCAAGGAACAAACCAACGTCCCATCCCATCCCATGCAAGGTGTGATGGCTTCCCTTGTGGAGTCCAAGTAAGGTGCATCGTTAGAAACAACCTAGAAGATGGACCATTTCCATGCAGCCGGGTCAAAAGTCAAGGCTGATCGACAACCGGACCGCTCCCTGCAGCTGCGAACGAATTAACATGGTTGCGATTGAGAGCAAACTTCTCGCCTTTCTGCATGCCCGCCGCCGCCGCCACTCACCTGTCTTGTTCGTTCGAGTCATCACTGTCAGGTGAAAGTGCTTGTGAGGGTGGTGCCCCTGACTTTGCCTTTGCTCAATCCTTAAAATAGCCATGCCCTAAGGATTGGTGGCTCTGCAAGCTTGGCTAGCCCGCGTCAGGGATGCGTCCAGAAGCTCATCGGAGGGGTTCTCGAGTTTATGGAGACAAGAGGCCATTCACATGCCGCAATTAGGTCCCCGCTGAGTATGAAAATGGATGATGGTGGATGTTCTAGTGGCGATCTTCAGTCATTCTGCCCGATGGTGTTTTTATCGTATCATCGCGAGAGGCGCACGCTTCATGTTGGAGGGCAATATGTCTCATTTCTCGGGTCGGGAATGGCTGTTTAAGAGCATGGAGGGTTCTGTTTCCTTGTTTCTTGTCTGTTGGAGCCTTGGAAAAAGCCAAGAGCGGATGCCGCGGGTGTGGCGCAATCCACGATGTGGGATCAAGGCGGCCTCTTGATTTCTTGTGAGTGGAGAGGTTGTTACGTCTGAAGTGTTGATTCGAGGTTGAGGACGATGATTTTGGCCCATGGTTACAGTAAGATGGAGCCTGGTTGAGATATTGCAGCTTGAGGTTTTTAGTCCATACTGCGCTCTGAGGGATGGATGTGACGCTAGGTGATGATAAATGGCAACATGAGAAATTTCCAAAAACAATTAGGAATCAGAATAGATACCTTATGACACAGAAATCATAACTACCTGATATAGTAATATTTCTAAATATGGTCGTGACTTGTCAACGTTGGAAGCATCTATCTTCAAGTACAACGCTGGTAAAGTTAGTAGGTACCTAGGTGCAAATCCAACTCGGATACAAGCAACAGAGGAAACTCTCAAGACTCTTTAGTATAGCTATAGTCCATAAATTATTAGCTAAGCTTCCTAGGCATTCGAAATCATCGTTTTATCCTGTATCAGAATCTCGTTGTGTCTTGTACATCTTCAATTGACCGGGTAAATAGATCCGCCGGCACCCCACAACCTCGCCAAATCTGGCAGGCGGGAGAGCAGTTCTTCGCGGCAGAATTCCAAAATCTCAAGTAAATTCATGGACAAGCGATCCAGATTGCGACGAGCTGCCAGGTCTTCAAGATGGGAAAACGGGACTTCAACAGCGGCGATGGCGCTGCTGCTTTCCGCAAGCGCCAGAAAATCACCCACGAGACGCCCACGAGCGAAGAGGTGACCTCGAGCGACCAATTGCGCAAACTCCTCTCCTTTGACCAGGATCTGCGCAATGCTAGACACGGTACGTGATGCTGATGCTATTCAGAGGAGCATAAACTGATATTCCCTCTTTCCCAGGCCTTCAATCGTTCAAGAATCTTCTCGATCAGCTGGTGCACGAAGATGGCGACCGGAAAGCAAACCTCGAAATCCTACATCAGTACCTCGAAGCCGTCAAGCCTAGAGATACGTCCGAAGATGCAGTCTTCCTCAACGACATCATGGAAATGTGGTCCTTTGCTGTGCAGGTCAACAACGATGGTGTCATGTCCTCTGTTGTCGTTGTCTTAGCTTTGCTGCTCCAGGTCCTCTCAGGCTCGCTGCAGCTTGTTCGTCATGGCCTCGGTATATGTCAGACCCTTCTACAAGAACGACAACTCAAGTCATTAGCCAAGAACCTATCGGCGGAAAAGAGCAAAGGATTCATCATTTCACCCACCCTACGTCTACTTCGAGAGGCTACTTGCCTGGACGGTGGTGCCTACGCAAAGCGCATTTTCCGCGCCCGAAACTTTACCCTGACATCGCTTGGAAGAAATCTCGAGATCGGACACATTGGAGATACTCAGGAGGATGCTCGCAAGGCTTCAGTCAGAACAAACGCTGTCCGGTTCTTCTTGAGTCTCCTCAAGTTCCTGGGTTCCGATGGAAGAAGAGAGCTTCTATCGCAAAAGGAGCTTCTGTCCCACCTAACTTATATGATCAAGAGCGATCCCCCATACCTTGTTTCAGATATTCTAGACTCTTTAAAGACTTATGTCTTGAAAGATGACAAGATACCTCGCGAAGTCAAGTTCCGAAGTTTCAACACTAAGACGCTCGTGCGATTCCTGGCCCTGTACACATACTCCAACGACGGTGAGGATGTGGACGAAAAGTCAACAGTGAGCTACAAGGCCCACCAACTTCTCATTTACATCTGCACGACCCCGAGCGCTGGTGTGCTATATCCCTCCACTGGCCTATATCCCAAGGAGTCAGAAGACGACGCGGTTCCAAGCGGACGTACAAAAGCGAGCACGCAAGCGCTTTTCACTGATAAATACAAGGAGGATATTCCCGTCTACAACTTTGTACTCGCTGAATTCGCCCAAAAACTGCGCCCTTGGTCTAGTCTCAAGCATAGCGAGCTTCTTGTTGCTATCTTCACAGCTGCCCCTGAACTCACTGCCAAGTATTTCATCAGCAACCGATCTTTCACCTTCGAGCCAAAGCTATCCATGACCTGGATTGGATATGCCGCGTTCCTCTTCAACACCATGCAGATTCCTCTACCTCCTCGCTTCGGAGACCGCACACGCTCCGCCAAGGCACCCCCTCCCACATCCATCTTGCTCGATAATGTCATCCCCCTTCCTATCAACCAAAAGGTTCTTATCCGATGTCTCTCCTCCAAGTCCAACCTCACCTCCTTCTTTGCTACTCGCATCCTCATCGTGGCAGTTGAGAAACTTGCCGAAGTTCTCAAGATGCACGAAGAGATGTCCAAGGGCAAAGATCCCATTTGGACAGAAGCCAGCCGCCGATTGATAGATGCGTTTTGCCAACGCATCCCCGACATGAAAGAGGTGGTTCGGTCGTATAAGGGTATACCAGCCGAGAACATACTTCATAAAACCATGGGCAGTCGCTTGCTACGTCTTTATTATGAAGTTATCCCACAAGTTGCTCTTGCTGCCAACTTTGACGTTTCACCTTTTTTCACAGAAGTCCTCAAGTCACTCAACAAAGGAAGTGAGAAGCATGAAGATGAGTCGTTGAGGGTCATGGAGCTTGAAAACCTCGTGTCAATCGCCAGCTACTCCCCCGGCATGCGGTGGTTCTCAAGGATAGACAACGTCATCGACGAAGCAGCACTATCGCCATACACTGCCCTCTTGCGGCTGCTCTGTGATAAGAAGCGAGATCTTCCTTTCCAGCAGTTGAGGAAGGTCCTCGGTGATGTAGCCGTGGAGAATCAGCTCGTCACAAAGGCCGCAATCTTGTCACCTTTGCTCGAGGCCCTTCAGACAACTTTGGCCGACGTAAAGGCTAAGCATATGGAGAAGGTTTGGTCATTTGTCGATAACTGCATCAACCGATGTGCCTCGTCACCCATCAAGTACCTCGACCTGCTGGAAACATACGCGCAGGAAGACAGCGTGTCCTCCGGTAAGGAGACTGCTTTAGTGAACGTGACAATGGCAGAGCAACTATCCTTCTCCATGAGCTCCGCAAGCAGTGACGAGCAAGCTGCACTTGGCAAATTCCTGTCATCCTACTTCTCCGCCTCGTACAAGCTGAAGCATGGGAAGCAACTCACCAAGGCTCTGTACAAACGGGTCTCGGAGCAATTCTCCTCGAGCAAGATCAAGATGAAGAAGCTCAAGGAAGACAAGGCCGACGACGCAGACGTCGACCAAGAAATGCCCGATGCTGAGACAGCGGACGCCAACGGAGCAAAGGACGGACCAGCCATCGACTCTTCAAAACTCGAAGCCATGCTCCATGTCCCGCTCGCTGAGGAAGAAGATACATCCACCTTGACCAAATGGGCCGGCAAAAACGCAGAAGACCTCGTCGAAGATGGCTGGGCAGCCGGCCTCATCCGCCTCCTCTCCTCCGCACACACCAACATCCGCAAAGAAGCCCTCACCAGCATCCTCAAGATGGCCGCCAAACTCAAGGAGTCGTCGTACGAGGAAAAAGAGCAGGTCTGGCTTCTCCTCTCCGAACTCGCAGAGTCCTCACGGGACCAGGTCGACAAGGGCCCCGTCCCCTCCGCCCTAACCGCCTTCGCCATCCACGCCCTCGACGTCCTCAAGAGCCCGCTGCACCCACTCTACCCAAAGGTCAATAGCTTCCTCACCCGCAGCCCCGTCTGGTCCTCAGACAAACTCCCCCTCGCACACGACGTCCTCCACGGCGAACCCTCCGAGGACGACAAGTACTACACCGAAATCACCTGGCTGCTCGTCTATCTTCTCGACAGCCTGCGCACGCCCTCGGATTTGAGCATCTTCCACCGCAAGCGCTGGTTCGAAAAGATCCTCGCCCTCGGCGCGAACCCCTATCTGCGCGTCAACCTGCGCACGCGTCTGCTGCGGCTGCTCTACCGCGCGACGTGCATCGAGGGCGGCAGCACCACACTCGTCACGCGCTTTGGCATCCTGAGCTGGCTGGGTGCGCAGCGAGCTGCGTTTGAAGGCGGCGAAGAGGCTGATGTGCTGGCTGCGTTGTTGAGGAGGGTGTGGGAGACGTGTGATCAGGAAAAGGTCAAGGTTTGGAGTAAGGGGGGGGTTGAAAAGTTGCTTGCTGCATATGTTTTGTAAAAAGTGGCAGTTGGATCTATATAGAATAGGTACTATGAGGATTGATATACCCGGCGTTCCAATACGAAAAGGTCCCAAAATCCGTGTATCAAATATGTTCTTGACATTGATTATCAGTTCTAGTATAACTTTTATCACTACATAAATACGAGGGTATGTGCTATAACACGCATTCATATATCAAGGACAAGTAGAGACAACAATTGCAACGTCAAACTTGATCAAATTTGTTCGTACATGTATGTACATTCCCCAACCCTCTACCACAACAGAAAAAACAAAAGACACAAACAAGTGTGTCCCATCCAATATCAAAGATTCCTAATATCCCTCCAACCACAAAAATCGCTCCGCTGCAAAATCAGAACCCCCCTGGCGCATTATTATGGATAAGAGTATAGAAGGGCAGAGCAAAAAAAAATGTTGAGTTTTTAAATATCCCATTCCTAAGTTCGCCGGAAATCAAAACCAGAATATTATCGCAAGGCTGTGCGGACATTATAAAATGACTGTTCTTCGTAGGTACATGGCTGAGTTTCTAGATGTCGTCTACAGTTGGCCGGAAAGGAGAGCTTCAGTTGCTAGAGAAGGAATGTTAGTTTAGGGTTTATACATGAGAAAGCGATGGGTAACTTACCAGAGTTTATGTAGGCCCTCTTCGCGTCTAGAGGAACATTGAAGCGCCTCTCCAGCTCCTGCTTGATGCCCTTCTTGGTGACAGTCATCAAGTCGGCTGTCTTGAGAATATCACGGATCTCGGCGAGGAGGGCGTCGTCGCTGGGCATGCCAACCATCTCCTCGGGAGAGAAGAACTGCGAGCCACCAAACTGGCTCATGCGGTTTCCGGGCATCTCAGAGTGGGCCAGAGACATGCGAGACATGTTCTGGTGACCGAAGCCAGCTGTTGAGCCGGGACGGCTGGGCTGGTAGCCACCGCCGTACTCGGAGAAGGGACCCTGAGCCTTGGTGGCATAGCTGTACCCAGAAATCTCGGAGCGGACATCGTCGCGAGCGGTCTGGGTCTGAGTCTCCCAGAGCTCGGCCTGGTACTCCTCCCACTTCTTGCGAGGGATCGAGTTGGGATCAAACTTGCCCTCGTCAGAAACAACAATCTTCTTGCCCTTCTCACCAGCAATAACACGAGTGTTACCCCAGTTGAAGTCGTCCATGTGCCAGAAGGAGTACAGAGGCAGACCGAAAGAGAAGACAGGAATAGCAGCAATGTACATAATCATCCAGCCCACCATTTCCCATTTGCGGCGTACGATGAAGATGATAGCCTGCAGACCGTAGATGGCACCGAGCAACAAGAAGGCCGTGATGGGCACGACTGTGGCGTTGTCGGCAACGAGGTAGATCAGGTACGCGATATACATGACAATGACCGGCTGGACGATAGTACTGAGAAGATCGACAAAGACGACGAAACGCATACTGAAACAGCAGAAACCGCAAAGCTGAGCCAAGGGAATAAGCTCGACCAGGTTGTGCACAGTAGAGTTGATCCATCGACGTCGCTGAGACAGGAAAACAGCCCAAGAGTCGGGAGCGATAGTCCAGGCCTGCGCGCTGTAGAGGTACTTCGTCTTGAACTTGGAGTGGTACTTGAGAAGCAGGGTTGTGAGGTATCGATCTTCACCAAGGTGAAGCAGGTTCTTCATGTGGAGAGTATCAACACGAATGGTGGAATAGTCCTCGACAATCTCCTTACTGACGAAGAGGGGCTTGCCAGTCTCAGCAGCGCGGATTCGGTACATGGAGAAACAACCGGGCAAACAAGTGACGGAACCAAATAAACTCTCGAAGGCCTTGGACAAGTTGTGGGAAATCCAGTACTCGTAGACCTGAATCATGGTGATGAATGAACCCTTGGCGTTGGTGAGAGCGGTTTCACCACAGCAAGCAATCAGGCGAGTATCGTCGATAAAGGCTGAGATCATACGAGTAGCTGAGTCCGGAGCAACGACTGTGTCGGCATCGATCTGGAACAGATATTCGTAAAAGGTCGGGTTGACACCAATGATGTTGCGGATTTGATGATACATCTCGAGCTCCATGGGACTCATAGCAAGGTTGTAGTGGACACGGTTGAGGAAACGCATGAGAACCATCTGCGAATCTCGCTTACCACGGTTACCAGGACGAGAGACCTCAGAGGGCTTGCCGACCTTGACGATGACCATGAAGGGAACGATGTGGCCCTGGACTTCGTAAAGACCAGAGTAGATCTTGCCCATGTTGTGTTGCTTCATACCCTCACCAAGTGCCTCAAAGCTTAGGGGCTCGGGGTCGACAGTCTCAGAGACACCAAGAATATCAAGGACGATACGAGGTGTTGGCCTATCGTTACCCTGACCGATAATCATACCGTCACAGACAACAACAAGCAGCTTGCGCTTATCGTCGTACTTCATGCGAGAGAGCGAGTCGATAGCACGACGGAGTGAGTCCTCGTCTTCGGTATACGCAGGAATCATACACATGACGAACTTGTCGAGGTTCTCCGGCACGTTCTTGCCTCCAAATTGAAGGGCAGCAAGGAACTTGAAGACAAGAATAGATGCGAGCAGACACGAAATAGCCAGAATGAAGTACTCGGCGAACTGACACTTAGGAGAGCTTCGAGTGTCGGAATCGCCAAGGTAGAAGAGGTTGTTCAGGCAGGTTTCCATGCGGGCCTTGCGAACTGGATCCAAGTTGAGACTATCCCAGAACTTGGAAACGTCTTGACCCTTTGCACTTCGGAATAGCTGGACTACAGCATCCTCCATGAAGTCGGTGGCACCGGCAATGACGGGGGTTGGTTGGCCAGGCTTGGGCATCATACGCAAACCACCCTGAAGATACTTGGTCATATCGTATACACGTCCGTGGATAGTAACGATGTTGTATGCGCTATCTCGGGCTAGCTTCTTGACATATTTCGGACTGTAACCTATTCTGCCCTTGAGGTACACGTGCTTAAATGTGTACATTTGCTCAAAGTACCAGTCAGGTCGGCTATCGTTGGTTCCGTAACGGAAGTCGTGGTAATGGGAGTTAACATCGATATCTCGTGAGGCAAGGAGTTGAGGCTGGCCAGTAATGTTGGTGTTTCTGTTGTCGAGAGTGACCTCGGGTGGGATAGCACCGTTCTTGCCCTGGCAAAGAGCAGAGACTTGGACAGGGAAAAGGGAGCTAATATCCTTGCCGGCATAGTTCAACAGAGTTTGCTCGCTGACAAGATTGCTACCAGGATAATGGTTGGGAATGAAGGCGTTGAGATCAATGACAAAACCGCGAATGGCAACATAGGCACCCTTGCTACCCTTCTCGCCGTCGTATGCAGAAAGTTCGCTGGCGCTGTAGACGTTTTGCTTGGGGCAGATGAGCATGGGGAATCCGACCATAAAGAAGGCAGCGATTGCACACATCAGCCAGATGAGCATGTTGATAGCAACCTTCTCTCTCCAGGCCATACGGACATCCTTTCGGGACATTCGTCCGATAAGTCTGATGGCAAAGTCGGGGATAAACCACGTAAGGAAGTAAACGAGGGCAACCCAGCGTTTTCGGCTGGGCTTATCCTTGTACTCCTCAACTTCCTCGAGCGACTTCTCGTTTCCTCGCTCAGCCATCTGCTCTCGGGTGTCGAGGTTCTTGAACATGTCGCCTCCGCCAAAGGCAGAAACGCCAGCCTCGGATCGACTGTCGTCGGTGAAGTAACCGCCCTTGGCCTTCTCACCATACATGAGAGGGGTGTTGCCACCGGATATCAAGTGTTCCTTAGAGGCACCAAAGGGAATGGACTCTGCAGGAGTGAGGCCATCACCGGCGTCTGATGATGGGAGGCCACCATAACGGCCACCCACAGAAACAGCCTCACCAAGCTGTGCAATCTCCATCCAGCAGCGCTCACTGAGGAAAACACCAGTAGCACCAACCCTGACTTCGTTTTGAGGCCACTGCTTCTCTTCGATAACCATCTCGGCGCGCTCTCGTTCACTTCCGACCAAGATTGTTTCAGAATCAGTCATGCCGAGGAATTCGCCAAAGGGCAAGAACAAGCTGAAGTCTGCAGATCGAAGCCGTTGGCTGATTTCCGCAATACCAAAGGTTTGCACCTGCATACGTACACACTTGCTGTCGAATTGGTTGGCAATTCGTCGGTCGTTGGGCTTCAAGCAAAAGACGAAGTATGAGTTAGTACCAGGATCGGTAACAGCCTTTTGGACGTTGTCTAAAGATGCCAGGAACTGGCCTGAAGCTCCTTGTTCGATGGTCATCTTAACATTCTTCTTAGACTCGCCAGCCTGGCTTTGCTGATCCAAGTCTTCCATGGCCTCTTGTTGCTGGCGCTTGTAGGCTGTGCTAGGTCGACCAGTACGGTGAGTCTTTCGTGACATGACACTCGGTGCGCGCATTGGCTTCGAGCTAACTGAAGCCTGCATAACAGTTGAGCGTTCATTGGGGTGAGTGACAGTCTGCAGAGCCTCTTGGCCAAAAAGGCGGGCGACAAACTCGCTCTTGGTGCCATTGATCATGTTGAGAAGATCACCAGAAATGATCTCGCCGTTCTCCTCAATAAGACCCTTGACAGGGTAGTCAACCTCACCAGCGAAATGCTTGACAGTAAAGCAGGCCGCGGTGTTCTCGGTCATGAAGTTGCTACCAGGGAGCTTAGCAGTGGCAGAGCCCACCTCGATAGCAGCGTTCTTGCCATCAAAACGCCTTCGAAGAGCCTCCAAGAACTGCATATCCGTCCTGTTGCGGCGGGTCTGGTCGTCTAAGATGCTCAGGAGACCGTTACCAGGCTTCAAGATGCCTCGGACAGCATCCGAGTTGTCAAAGTAGCTGGTAGCCGCAACACTGACTTCCTCGGACTCCAGCATGTCGGCCTTACGATCGAAAAAGTTCTGCAGAGTGAGGTTGTAGATGCTCTCGGTAGCTGCGTTGTTAAGAAGCTGGTCGAGCGCAGAACCGGTGGGCGTTTGCTGGCAGAAACCGGGGAAGTCGACAATGGAGACAGTGTTGGCAATGGACTCCTCGGGGGCACAAAGGCGCTGGTTAATGGTTTCGAGGATCCAAGCCACGAGAAGGGAGTACAGTGTTCGGGCCAGCTCGCCGGCATGGGCTCGGGCACCGTTGGGGTCAAGCATGACTGTAACTCGTTCTCGGTGAATCATCTTGGTCTTGTAGCCCAGAGTGGTTTGGAGGTCAGCGGCGCTCACACCGAGGAAAGCAGCGATGATGGTGAGGACATCCTTGTTCTTAACCGCTGTGATGGTTGTACCGCCCTCGTGAGAGAAGCCACCGCTATCATCACCAGTAACGCTTGTCTGGCTGGTTGTCTCGAACTCCAGCTGTCCAATGTGGAGAATACTGGCGAGAATCTGGCAGATCTCGGCAATCTCAGCACGTGGAAACTCGAGCTTTCGGAGAGCGTTCTTGAAGACTTGGAAACCCTCAGCGTCGTTTATTCCGACTTTGAGCTGGGTAGGGTGACCAAGGTACTTCCATCGCTTCTGAGCAGTGCCAGGAGCGCTGGAGCCTCCATCCAAACCGAGATGCGACTTCTCGGCCTCACTTGTGCCAGCGAGAAGGTAGTATAGAACATGGAAGTTACGCTCTCCAGTGGGAACATCGGCGATACGGCTACGCTCAAGTCGATGGTCGAGGAGTTTACCACCAATCAGAACTGGGTTAGTAGTAGCCGAGGTATCATACTGCAGCTCGTAAAACAATCCAGACTTGGAAGCGGTGGGTGTTGTGGCGGTCTTTGTAGTTGTGAGACTGTCAAAAACATATGCGGCGAGAGAAAGTTTGGTGGAGAGGGGTGTTGAAGACTTGTTGAGGAGGGCAGTAAGGAGATGGGCTCGGATGGTAGACTTTCCAGAACCAGATTCACCCCTGAGCAGAGAATGTTAGCAATCCAAGTCTGAGGGCAATGATAATTACAAGGCTTACAAGAATACAACAGCTTGGTTCTCGGATCGGTGTCCTAATCGTAGAAAGGCTCGGTCGGCGATATCTTCAGCACCAGCCATGGCGCTTCCATCCTTGCCACCATCAGGACCCTTTGCCGAAGAAGTATAGGTGTTGAGGGAGATGAGGCCGTGGGAGGAGAGTCGAGCGGTCGGGTGAGAGACATGGAAACGACTGGCGAGGTGAGCAGTGAGATGCGTATCGGACTGGAGATGTGCTGGGAGCGAAGGCAGCGAGGGTTGGTTGTGAGGGCCTCCTCCTGCGCCGCCGAGCTGTGGTAGGCTCATGGCCATGGTGGACAAGTAGCCAGCAAGTGGCTCTCGACAACTGAAGCGATTCGGAAGTTGTTGGATTCGATAGAACGGAGATTGTTACGAATTGGCTATTACGATATCGACCGTCGTTGGTGTCGTTGGTGTCGTTGATTATTCGCAGGTCAAACAAAGACAAGGCAAGGCAGTCAAGTCAGTCGACAGGCACTCTGAGCGAGGGCAAGGGTGCAAGTAGACAAAAACGAGCGTCCAAAACAAGAAAAGGGAAGAGGAAGAGCGAGGCTCCGGAATCAGAAGCCTTCACCAGTTTGTTGGCTTGACGATTGTAGTGTAACTCTACTTGCCAAGGTATAGTAGGTATTAAACACCAACAAAAACAACCGAGCCTGGGAAAAGGGATTGTTTTCTTAGCACGACTGGACTGGCCACATGCAAGTCTTCTCGTACTAACAGACAGGGAGTGGAGGTGGGAGAGGTACGCGGTAGAAAGTGGGAGTCTTGAGTACGGTCGACTATAGAGGCCAGCTGTGCAAGACGGGCATAGCGCAAGGCCCCCCCCCTTGGACGACCTCGATTTCTATGTTTGGCTTGTGCCACGACCACGGCATAAAAATGGACGCCCATACGAGGTTTCCCCTGCTCATAGCCACACGGCACTCCCGGGGAGCATCTATCTCCCACTTTATTTCTGTCCTTGTCTTTCTTTGTCTGTCTTTGCCTCTGATGTCTTTTGACCATGGCCGTCAATCTGACAGACATGCTCAACTGATTCTCCAGACCTTGTTCATCTATGTGACGATATTACAGGCAACAATTAAAGTTCCGCAGATGGATAATCAACGGTTTCTGAAACTGCGCTTAGCAGCTGGCTAAATTGAATCTACAATCATGATGAAATCAACACACTGTACGCGTTATGGACGGGTACCAGATGAAATGCCACAGCCCAGCCCGATCCAATAAAGGAGCCGTGGCTATGTCTGTGCTGTCCATGAACTCTCCCTCTTTAATTTTGCGTCTCTTCCTCATCTCTCCTAGTGTACACGCCACAAACGGTCGGCCATGACGATGACTGAGACTCATCTTTTACTCAGCATTCCTCTGAGCGTCACTTTCCATGATCCCTCTTCAGCCCGTCCGTCGGCGGAAGACGTAGACTGAACTGCATCATCAGGGGAAGACTAACGGAGACTTATCATGGCACCATGGCCCATCATGGTTGGTACAAACTCTCTTCCGACCCCTAAAAAAGAAACCCTTCCCCAAATGGCATCCACCCGCAGCATCACTAGCCGCACAGACAGGGACGACGCGGCGGGTCATACAAAAGGCTTGTTTACTGTTTATGCTCCATTTTGATTCCCGTACTGTGCATATTTGCAGTCCCTGAGGCAGAGATTGATGGGCTTTTAAGATGGGAAGTTTGAGACATGTTTCTAGGTTTTTACCCGCCAAGTCCGCTTTATGGATAAAGCATGACAGGAGGCTGGGGCGGAAGCCCTAGACATTGACAGTTCCAGATCCGCAATAATCATCGGGGACTCTTCTATAGGGGTTTTGCAAGACAAGTTGAAGGGATCAAGACCGGAGCACAAGGTCAGAGTAAGACAAACAGTTCTGCATATCAGGCGTCATTACTCAACTTACCCTACGACATCGATCAAGAATGGAAAAAAAAGGAAATATCATCCTGACAGGCACTCATCTCATATTCATAGACGATATGAATCATCTCGACTGTGATTTCTCAGGGGGTCTAGAAACTCCACAGTCAATGATATTTCAGGCTCGCCTTACGAATGAATACTCGTGCCCAGTTCCCAATCGTGTCAAAAAAAAAAGCCAGGGATCAAATCCTCGGCTTACAAGGGGGAACATCCGCTGTAATGATCGCTCCTCTCCCATCGGCCTTCTGGAATGTGTTAACGGCGATGCTAGCCTTAGATTCTCCCCTGCAGTTGTTATTTTGGGATCGGGACTTGGTGCGGTAGAAGAGGGGGGGGCAGCCAGCTTGGCCTTGTCCCCCATGATGGCAAGTTATCACGAGCCTGTATTTCTCTCTCGTTTTGCTATGCCCCCATGCCAAAGCCCATTTCATGTTGTGAGACGTGCATGGGTGGGAGACGCGTTATGTGAGAAATATCCGAGACGCCCTGAGTGATCTGCGAGACAGAGGCATGCTAGACATGATATGAGGCGACTCGACTGTGGAGGTTGGAGAAATTCTCTGGTTCCCGACCCTTGTCCCAGCTGCGCATCATCACTCAGCTTGGCTGTTGGGACTAGCAACTTGACGGGCTGCGTATCAAGTCGATTTGCCTACTGCTGACAATGGATTTTTGGCGGCTTAGTCGGGGAGAAAAGATGAACTAGTTCAACGCGCCATCAGCGCCCGCGCGTGTAAAGTGGTAAAACAACATAGCGTGCAGAGAGAAAGAGAGAGTTTGTGGTAAACGCGGAGCCAAGCAAAAAGACAAGGAAAACAGCCTGGAAGAGGCACTGTTACGTGTAGATCTGTGGCAGCTTCTCCTGAATGCTGAACCTTTTTCCAGATAAGATCTTCGGATAACTCGATCCTCTCGATCCGGTTGACGTCTGTCTAAACCTCGTCTTTCTGCTGACAGGGATGATGAGGATTGAGTTAAGGTGTAACAACGCGCGGGTAAAAAACATGGGATGCATGTAAACAGTAGGTAGGGAAAAGTCCAAATAATCAGGTCATCATCCAAGTAGGTCTGGATTCCAAAGCACAAGATAGGTACAGAAGAGCCTCACATGTCTTGTCCAAGGCAACACAGCCCCCGTCCTCTTATAGGTTATACATGGACTTGCAGAGTAGCATTCGATCAACTCTATCATACGAACGGCATTTGGTGCATCGCGAGACTCGGGCTTGGACGCGTAACTTATCCCATTCGATGCAGTGCACTTTGTGACTTTGCCTTCAAAGCTCGTATTTAGACCACGGTCCACCCACCCTGAAGCCAATCCGGGTCACCCTTATAGCCTTAGTAACCCTCGGGTCGGGCCCCTTACCCCGACAGGCCATGGTGCGTCCGGCTGTTCCAAGTTTAGAGATGGCATGAACAGATCCATAGTCTAGAGTGACATGTACAGTACCTTACAGTGTATAATTGTACTCTAAAGGTGTTTTCATCGACAGCAGCTGAGAGAGTCAAGAGACAACATTTGTTGGTGTCCTCTCAGCCACGCACTCAAGCAATCAATCAATAAATATCAGCTCTGAACCAGTCAAATCACCTCCTGAATAAGCAGAGCCCGCCTGAAGCGCCACGTCCTCGGTACTAAAATGGGACGTTGGACCAGGATTTCTGCGCCCCTTCCTCTTATGCCTCGCCGTACACAGTGCCTCAGATCACCCGTATCCATTTTCGGAGTCGCCCTTTTTTGCTGGGGCACGCTACGGTACGCTACCTCACGCTAGACTTGCTTGCTCTGCTCGGGCTCACTACTACGTTGCTAACGCTACCTCTTCCTCGCCAGAACAAGACCCAGTCGTTTCTTCAACTCTTGGAAAGCCTTCGTGAGCGTCTTGTCTTGCTTGCCCTTTTTTCTGCTTTCGCTACAGCTTCAACTGACCGGCCTTCACTCGCTTTGGCTGTGTCAACACTATCAATCGTTAATATCAACCTCTACCAACCCCCCTTGCAAAACCTCCACAGCCTAAGGGCCGTGATACTTCGTTCGACGGCGAAAAGGAGGGCCGCGTTGCCCAGCGACCGAAACCTTCCTCTCACCATTCGACCAACTGCCTCCAGCCTCTCAGCCGCATCATAGTTGCTTGCAGTGCAGTGCAGTCGACTGTTGCTCTGTTCAATCGCTCATACATCTAATTGTTAACGTCTGTCGTTTTCATCTGTTCTTCGGGCATAATACTTTCCTCACCCTGCCTCGTTCCACTTAGACTCGGCCGTTGAACAAGACCCAATCCCGTGTACAACATCACTATCGCAACGTACCATATTCTGTGATTGTCCCCGCGAGGGCATCACTGTCACCGACCATGGCGAGCCGAATGTCCATGTATTCAATGGCCTCCGAGGGCATGGGTGGACCTCAAGCTGCTCAGGTGTCAACGACGACGCTCCTGAATGCCATCCATAACATCTACTTGTCATCACAGCCTCACCAGCTTGATGCCAGTACCAGCTTAGTCGTCAACACATGGCTAACAGCTGCCCAAGCTGGTCCTACCGTTGATGCTACGCTCGCTGCCAGAGCATGGGAACATGCTAGGCGCCGTGCTGAAGACGGCTGCGTGATTCTGGGGTATGCTTCACTATACAAGCTATCAAGTGTGTATTGCTAACTTTCCATAGTTCGCTTCATCAGTCGACTCCCTCGCTCCTCTTGCCGTTCCTCAACACTTTCCCTTTCTCCATTCCTTCGTCCGTCTACAAGTCTTTGGAAGCTGTACGACCTTTCCTTCGATGCGTGACGCCTTACAATGCTTCGGCTCCCAGACAAGTCGCCCTCGGCGTTACACTGACTATGAGCCTTGGTGGAAATGTTACAGGTGCTTCTTTGGCATTGTCTCAAGGCGGTATTGATACCGAGAATGGTCTGCTAAACATTCCCGCCGAGGCTGGCTACCGTGCTTTTGATGTCTTTTACTATTTGTTGACATCGGCATCAACACCCGCCGAACGAGAGTTTCTTGGTCTCAAGTCGCCTTCAGCCTATGCTTTGCTGGCACGCTCTAGCACTTATGACCCGCCATCGTACCTCATCACTGCCGATGATGGTGCTGCCGCCGACGATTTCCGCCAGGCATTGAAGGAGATTGGAATTAAAGGTTCTGTTCACCGTAACTTCATTTCCACACTCGCTGGCCTTCTCAAGCTTGGCAACACTCTCGACTACGATACCGACTCGGACGACTTTGAGGAGATCTGCGAAGATGTCAGCGGGCTACTTGGAATGGAGCCTGAGGTCCTCATGCAACAGTTGAGCACCGAGGACCGCCGAGCGCTCGTTGGAGGACTGTACGAGGCTCTGGTTGATTGGGTCATTTCCAAGGCCAACAGTGCTATCACGGCTCAGATGCTTCGCATTCGAGATGGTGATGAGTCCGTTGATGGTCGTGGCGTGCGTACCCCAACCTCAAACGAGGATGGTGATACTGTGTCGATCACTGTTGTCGAGGTCCCTGACCCTGCTTTGGGCAAGGCTTTGGCCATGCGCACCATTTTCGATGACACGCTTGGCATCAATGCTGAGATGATTGAAGACGGTGTTGAGGTTCAACCCGTTGGATCGTCTGTCACCCGCGAGATGCAACAGGCTGTTGCCGATGTCGCACCAGATCTAGGTATTATGAGTGGTTCCCAGGGTAGGGATCGCCAACATGAGCTCGAGAAACGAGAGGTCATCTTGGAGAAGGTTGCCTATGCTTCTGAAGATGACGCCTTCTTGAAGAAGCTCTTGTTCCCTATTCAGGGTGAGGGTATCAACCTGGGCCGTGCCGGTCGGTTCGATCTCCTTGCCCTCCTCAGCTCCAGCCGTACCTGGTTTCACCTTTGTCTTCATCCTACTGATGATTCTCCCGCTAACCTGGCTACGCTCCCCGCCATTACCTCGGCATGGTCAGCCGGTACAGTCTCTCGACAGCTTCGCTCATGGAGACTTCCTGAGTGGGCAAACCGCCGCAACCGGGGTCTTGACTACACCGCTGACTTCGATGTCGACGAGTTTGTGCAGCGCTATGGTGCGCTGGGCTGCAAGGATGGCAAAGACGGCATCGAGACCTGGATGCTGGAGCGTGGATGGAGCAATGGCGAGGTCTTCATCGGCAAAGAGCGAGTCTGGGTCCGTGAAGGTCCCTGGTGGGAGGCTGAGAGCATGCTCGACATCAAGCCTGCCCACAGTCTTCAGAGCATCGGACAAAACCCCTTCTCGTCAGGCTTCGACACAAGCTACTCAGCCAACCCTCCCAACGGTAGCGGTTTCTTCCCTCCCCCTGCCATGGATAACAGCATGAATGGAAGCAATGACCAGCTCATGCACACTCGCAACATGAGCCAGGGTAACATGAGCCAAGTTACCTTGAATCACCACCAGAACCTGAACCCTCAGTCAGCACCCTCGATCGCTCCATCTGCTATGCGAAACGTCAAGCCTACTGGTGACTATGGTCTCGGTACTAAGGGTGATGTGTACAAGGGACAGGTCTACTACAATGAAGACGGCGAGTTCACTGGCATGTTGGACCCTGATCTGGCAAAGGACAAGACAATCGAGACCAAGACAATCCCATTCAGTCGTCGGGCCTGGGTTGCCTTTGTCTGGGCGCTCACATTCTGGATTCCTTCGCCCGCTCTCAAGTTCATTGGACGTATGAGACGACCCGATGTTCGCATGGCTTGGCGAGAGAAGTTTGTCCTGTGTTTCTTGATCCTTCTCATCAACGCTATGATTGTCTTCTGGATTATCGCTTTTGGAAAGCTATTGTGTCCTAACTCGGACAAGGCTTGGAACGCTGAGCAGCTGTCCACTCACCAGGGTGAGGATGACTTCTGGGTTGGTATCCATGGCAAGGTTTACGACATCACCAAGTTCTGGCGTCAACAACACAGTGACACCAACATCAAGGTCACCAAGCAAAACATGATGCCCCTGGCCGGACTGGTTATGGACAACTACTTCATGCCTCCTCTGAACCGGGCCTGCAGAGGCCTCGGTATCAGGGAGACTACCCAGCTTACCTACAACGAGACCCTTACCAACCCGCTTGCCGAGCATATCTCCGGTTTCTATGCTAGGGACCGCACCAGTGCTCTCAACAACGCCAACTGGTATTGGGACAACTTCCAACCCGGTATCAAACCTTATTACCACGGTGACCTCGTCTGGAAGGAAAGCAAGGTCAAGAAAGAGGGTAGAGAGGACCAGCACATGTGGGCCATGTATGGCAACCAGATCTACGATCTCACGGATTACTTGCATACTCTTGATGTCAACGATAACTTCGCCTCATACAAGTTCCTCAACTCTGATGTTGTGGACTTGTGGACAAACAACCCCGGCACCAACATCAAGAAGGACCTTGACGCTCTGATCGAAAGCTCCATGAAGAACGAGACCCGACATGCCAACATCATGAACAGCTGGCAGTGCATCCAGAACATCGCCTACAAGGGTATCACTGACTTCCGTGACTCGCCCAGGTGTCAGGTCAACAACTACCTTCTTCTGGCATTCGCTATCATCATCTGCATCGTCACTGCTGTCAAGTTCCTTTCGGCTCTGCAGTTCGGCTCCAAGCGACGTCCTTCTCCCCAGGACAAGTTCGTTATCTGCCAGGTGCCCGTCTACACTGAGGGTGAGGACTCGCTTCGAAAGGCCCTTGATTCGTTGACGGCGCTTCAGTATGATAACAAGCGCAAGCTTATCTGTGTCATTTGTGATGGTGTCGTCGTCGGTCAAGGCAACGATCGTCCTACGCCCAAGATTGTCCTCGACATTCTCGGTGTTGACCCCAAGGTTGATCCTCCTGCGCTTCCTTTCAAGTCTGTCGGTGCCAGCAGTGAGCAGCTCAACTATGGTAAGGTCTATTCGGGTCTCTATGAGTTTGAGGGCAACGTTGTTCCTTATCTTGTGATCGTCAAGGTTGGCAAGGAGTCTGAGCAGTCCAAGGCCAAGCCCGGTAACCGTGGAAAGCGTGACTCTCAGATTCTTCTCATGAGCTTCCTCAACCGTGTTCACCACCGCGCTCCCATGTCTCCCCTGGAGCTGGAGATGTTCCACCAGATCAACAACATCATTGGCGTGGACCCTGAGCTTTACGAGTACCTTCTCATGGTTGATGCCGATACCTGCGTCGAAGAAGACTCGCTCAACCGCCTTGTTGCTGCCTGTGCTCACAACGCCAAGATTGCTGGTATTTGTGGTGAGACTGCTCTGGAGAACGATGAAAAGACTTGGTGGACCATGATCCAGGTTTACGAGTACTTCATTTCTCACCATCTCGCCAAGGCTTTCGAGTCTCTTTTCGGTAGTGTTACTTGTTTGCCTGGATGGTAAGTTCTTATCTCGCATCTACGTATTCGACTCAGCTAACATTTCATCTAGTTTCACCATGTATCGTCTCCGTACTGCCGACAAGGGCAAGCCTCTGATCATCTCTGACGACGTCATCAGGGACTACAGTGTTTGTGATGTGGACACGCTTCACAAGAAGAACTTGCTGTCCCTTGGTGAGGATCGTTACCTGACTACCTTGATGACCAAGTACTTCCCTTCCATGTCCTACAAGTTCATTCCCGATGCCCAGTGTAAGACAGCAGCGCCTGAATCTTGGAGCGTTCTTCTGTCCCAGCGTCGACGATGGATTAACTCGACCATCCACAACCTCGTTGAACTGATGCAACTTAAGGAGCTCTGTGGTTTCTGCTGTTTCAGTATGCGCTTCGTTGTGTTTATTGATCTCTGCGGTACTATCATTCTTCCCTCGACCTGTGTCTACATTGGTTACCTCATCTACATCCTCGCCACTAGCAATGGACAGATTCCTTATATCTCACTTGCTATGATTGCTGCCGTCTACGGTCTTCAAGCTCTCATCTTCATCCTCAAGAGACAGTGGCAGCATATTGGATGGATGATCATCTACATCCTTGCCTTCCCCATCTACTCCTTCATTCTCCCTATCTACTCCTTCTGGAACCAGGACAACTTCTCATGGGGTAACACCCGTATCGTCATTGGAGAGAAGGGTGCCAAGCAGGTCGTTGCTGTTGATGACGAAGGATTTGATCCTCGCTCCATTCCTCTGCAACGCTGGGACGACTATGCTCTTTCCAACAACCTTCCTGGACGTCGTGGCGGCTACCAGGAGAAGGTCGACTACTCGTACGGTGACCAATATGAGCTGGATGAGATCAAGTCTGTGTACTCGGCTGGACCTCAGGGCTCTGTCTTGACAGGTATGCCTGGCCGCGGTACTTACATGCCTCCTCAGTCACCTGCTTTCAACAACGGCCGCACCTCGACAATGGGCCTGCAGCACCGCCAGTCTATGATGTCTATGGGCACAGGTATCCATGATATGCGAAGCCAGTCGCCGTACCAGGACTACCCCGGACAGCACTCCAGTGTCAGCAACCTTCGCGGCCAGGCCAATCTCTCACCTGCCATGGGCGGTGGCCACAGTCGTTCCGGCACCGCTCTGGGATTCAACAGCGGCTCACGATCTCCCATGCCCGATGCCATGCGATCACAGTCGTCATTCGACTTTCAGCAGGGTCACGCCGGACCCAACGACATGGCCATCGTCGAGTCGATCCGCTCAGTCCTGTGCGAGGTCGACCTCGACACCGTGACCAAGAAGCAAGTCCGCGCCCTAGTGGAACAGCGTCTTCAGACAGAGCTCGTGGGCGAGCGCCGCACATTCATGGATCGCCAGATCGACCATGAGCTTGAGAACATGTAATGTGGATGATGTTAAAGGAAATGCGGGAATTATGTATCTGTCTTATACTCTTTAATCTTGGGGTACATAACCTTTTTTTACTGGGTTCATGCAGCGTCTCGCAGCTACTGCTCAAATTCTTTGGATAAAGTTGCGTTGAAGCGAAAGCATGAGGGAATTTCTAAAATGAGGATGTGAGAATTACCGGCGTTTGAATGTGTTTAGTTTTACTGGGCAGATATGGGAGTCGTTCTTTGGAAATTAACTATACTATGTTTTTTGTAAAAATGTACTCGGATCTGCTCTCTTTATTTCTTAATGGTACAATGGCTGGCCGGGATTACAATATGTCCCTTTTCATATTATTAATGCTACCTGTTCTGCTGGAGTGTGTTGTTTCTTATAATCGTGATGTTTTGGTTGCCTTTAGTTCCGACACTTGCTAGAAATACCAAGTACATGAGTATATCTATATAGTGTGGAATAGATCACAATCGCCCATCTCCATGCAAAGAACTTGTAACTCATTCGCTATTGAATCTGCTAGACATATATACTCATGTACCTAAGCCAAGTACTACGTATATTCGCCAATACTCACTCTTCAAAACCTGCCTCTCGCTCTCCCACCATGCAACAATGAATTCCGTAAGCCTTCATAATGATTATCCAAGGACCAGACAATGCAAGTCCTATTACCTCTTCTCCTTATCTAAGTTCCCCACGCCCTTTAGCCGTAGATACACATCCGTCCCCCAGCCGTACAGGCTCTGCACCGCAATACCTCCGCCAAAATACTCTGCGTAGGCTCGGCTCAGCGGCAGTCCGTAGCCCAGACCTGCGATGGTGCTGCCGCCAGTGCTGGCTGTTGAAAGGGCGCTTAGACCGTCGTTGCCGTTGCTATCCCCGGGAAAGTCCTCGACGTCGTCGGAGAATGTGGTGAAGGAGTAGGACCAGATGTTGGGGACTACGTCTGGCGAGATGCCGCCGCCGCGGTCACGGATGCGGATCGTTACGCCGGGGGCATTGTCATCGAGAGGTGCTATGGCGTGGCTGCGCGGAGTGTTCTGGTCGTTGTCTTCAGAAGATCGGTCGGCGTCGGCGTACGGGCCTTTGGCCGGCGGAGGGCTCTCTTTTAGAGAAGGTTCGGGTGCGATTGTGACAATTACGGGCTCGTTGGACTTGTTCTCGATGGTGGCGCGGAAAGCATTCTTGAGAAGCTCAGTAACGATGTACTCAAGATGCATGGGCACAAAGGCGAAAGTCGTATCCGGCTCGCCACGGATGTAAAGAAGGGGTCGGACGCCGTAGCGCAGCTCGCAGATATCGGCAACGAAGCCAGCGCAAGACTCGACGATGTGGGCGGGTCGCAGGGCAGTGTCTATTACTCCAATGTACGACGGGTGTTCGGGACATGGCGTTGGACTTGAACTCGGGTCAAAGTGCGGCTGTGAGCTAAAGTGCAGCGCAATGTGCTGCTCTGCAATAAGCCTCGTACCGATCCTAGCGCGGAGGTGCTCGTCGAGAAACACAGTCACCTCCTCGGGGGATATGTAACGCCTGCTCTCGAGGAAGCCCTTTGCGAGGATGGGGATGGTGTCGGTGTGCGTGGCGACGAGCTCGGCGAGGACATTTGTGAAGCGCACTTCGTCCTCTGGGGTGGAGATGGGACGGCCTTCGCGGGTGGCGTGCCAGTAGGGCAGGAGGATGGAGAGGGAGTGGAGGTAGTTGTTGTAGATGCGCGAGATGTTGGGGTTGGCGACGACGATGTAGGGGAGGTTGCGGAGGGCCTGGATGCGGTGGGCGAGGCGCACGGGGAGGAGGGAGAGGGCGAAGTTGGCGGAGGAGAGGAGTGATTCGGCTGAGAGAGGAGGACGGCCGTGTCTGTGTGTGTTAGTTATCATAGCTTTAAGAGCTGAGGCTGTATACATACCTCACTAGATCTGCGAGGCTCAGCGAGTGTTGATGCTGCCGAGCCAGTGTCGCAATCTCGTCGTCAGTGACTTTTTGCGAGTGTATACTCCTTCTCACGACCACTCCAGCCCCTATTCCTCTCTCTCTACATTTCCAAACCCTTTGTCTAGGCCCTCTCCATTGAGACAGACACCGTTGTGAGCCCTGCGAGGCGGGACAAGACCAGGACCCAAGAAGAGCAGAGGCAGTACCAGTGGGCACGCGACGCCTCATTGACCTGGCGGACGAAAGAATCATTGCTGCATTCTGGGCATAAAGTGACTTTCTTTCATATGCGTACTCGTCGTTTTGGGTGCAGAGTTTGGCCGTGGCCGGGATGTAGTATGCAGTGAATTATACAAAGATACGTAGATGAATTAGTTGGATGACTCTCCTGCTGCGATTGCGGTTGCGGTCCGGGGATCTGTGGGGGTGCGGCTCATCTCATCACGTTAGCGCGCTTTCGGTCGGCTTATCGCCGGGGCTTCAATTGCGGGGTGCTGAGCTGGGCTGGGCTGGGCTTATCGGAGGATACGTCACCGGCCGGTCCCCCACTACGAGAGGTGATGAGATGGGATGTTACTGCTGCCGTGATGGTGTTATATCTTGGGAGCGGTTTTAAGCTATCTATAGATAGAAATTTGAGGCATCATGGCAAGATGTGCGGTTGGAGATTAGGTTCTATTCACGACAGCATGCAAAGAGCTCGAGATAATCTATGGATATCGGCCGTCTCTTCTATGCATTACTCCCCTCCATCTACTGGATCTTCATCTCCTGGTCGGGCTCGACTGCCTTGATATGCTCGTGGTTCTCAAGAGCTTGGATCTGGTCCTCGGGGTACTTGACACTATTGTCCAGAAGTCAACGTCAGCTACCAGTCCAGCATGCTGTGCTACGGGGAGGGGACAACGTACGCAAAGCCCTTGATGAGGTTGTACTCGTGGGTGATCTCGCCGCCCTGGTCCTTGGCGTGCTGCTTGGCACTGTTGATGGGGTTATGTGTCAGTCTACTAGAAGCATATAGTGAATATATATCGGAATATGGGTACGCACGCCTCGACCTGCTCGGGGGACGCGTCGTCCTTGCAAGTGACCTAAAGAGAAGAGCTATCAGTTGGGAGTTCTCGACATGTAAATCACAGAGATGCTCACAATGTAGGAAGGCATGTTTGGTTTGGTTATCTGATGTAGTTGTTGATAAATGTTGGTGCTGTTGATTGTGTATGGAGCTGAAGCTTTTAAGTTACTACGACTGCGGACGCAGCGAGATATATCCGCTGTTAGTCGGGCTGCGTGACCCATCCTTTACAACTCAAACTGCCCTGCTTTGGGCATTCCGCAGGCAGGCACGCGCAGGTCTACGTAGCTCCTGGAGGATAGAATCCACTTTGCTCTACACGCTGGCTTGCTCAACGCCAATGAATCCCCCTCCTTTGCCAGCTTCCCGTTCTTGCATAGTGGTAGTCTTGTGCTGTTATAGGGTAGATCTGAATCTCACGCCTCGTGGCATGACGCCATTGCTCGAGAAGCATGTGCGACGCCGGCAGGTATCTGACAGGAATGACGTGGTTGTTTTTGTTTGAGGGTTGTGCGAGATGGATAGTGCATTATGTGATTGATGTCGATAATGGGTTGGGTCTGTTCTCTGTGGTATTGTCTGGTTAAAATGTGAGTTTGTTCGTGGCAGACATGTGAGAGTGAGATGGTTGTGTTTCGTTGCCGTATAATCCACATCACCAATGACTCGAGCGAACAGCTCCAGTGCAGTGGAATCACCGGGCAGCAGGCCAAATTGTCCAGGAGAAGAGCATACAGCTTCCAAAACATGTCGATATAAGAAACAAATGCCCCTTGACCGCAGTCATCAATGTTCCTACTTTCATGATGAGCCCAAAATCTCTTTGTTGCCCAAGGTACAGGGTAGCAGAAAGAGACGAATGCCCCTCATGATCCTGACGATCCCCCACCTCTAGCCGAAGTGAATCATGGCTGTCGCAAAGCGAGACGGGAGTGACGTCGATGATAGATAAGCAAAGCACAGCAAACACGCCAAGGTGCCCTTGGTGATAAGCTTATCCAGATGCAGCTCTAGCAGGTACCTGAGCCTTAAGGGAGATCATGATGCTCCGCCTGTAGCCCTAAGGATATCATGTTCCATTCCCGTTGCTGAGTAATTTCTCCATGCTACCTGTGAAAGTAACTTGGAGCTCTAACTGCAGCGGTCTTTGATGCCCTACATGCCATCTCATAGCTTATTGGTTGCGAATGTACCTTTGTGGTGACTCTGAAGAGACGGGGTCGCTTGGGACGCCACAGCGGCCGTGGAGAACGGCATCGCATTCGTATTCGGGTATGAGATGCTGCTGTTGTTGGGGAAATAACCGGCGTCAAGCAGAGGCCATCTCTGTTCGCCTTGTATTTTTTTTCATTAATCTCAAAAAATGTTCAAAGAATGTCGGTTATCAGAAGCCAACGATTCGCGACTCGACGCGAATCGGCAATTGGCAGGCCTAGGTGGTTGACACTCATTACTCATGTAAGTCGAGGGCGGAGGATGAGATATTGCAACGAATGGCCAACAACGGTACATAGGTAGCTGCATTATATAGACTGATCACGCTTGAGCAGAGTGCTGTGTTTTGAGTCTTGACATACGTATTCGTGACAATACGACAATACAGCAAACCCGAATGCTATTCCCAGATACACGAATACGGTGTGCGTATCCATTCCCAAAACACACCGAACCGTTCCTCGTGGGGTGGGGAATCCAAGACGATCGAGCTAGGGGAGGTCCCTGGAGATGAGTCTGCAAGTCGCCCGTGACTGGCTGCGTCCCTGGCCTTGTAGGTTGGATGCGCCAATAGCATGGCTGTCTGCCCAAGTGGGTGGGAAGTGGAAGCAACCCCAAGGCTATCTAAAATTCACAGAGTTGTAGCCGTACAGAGCTTAGTCGCTATAGGCGCTGTCTGTTAACAACCACAGACTTGTTGATATGAGGATACAATGCAGTTGCTAATGTTCTGCTTCACTCAGTGGCCGATGGAATTCGTGCAGGCATCTGATTCACATCTCCACGCGATCAGATCAGAAACAACCCCAGTCAGGGCTTAAGCGGCACGGCTGTCCATACCCTTGAGGTTATGTCTCCATGGCTGTCTGTTGAACATGATGAACATAGTACAGCTGAGCAACAGTGTGTGAGTATTCAGCAAAGTACATATGAGCATACCAGAGCTGATCAAACTGGATATCAAACCCGAAGGGGATAGCTGAATTGGGCTGTGATATCCCCGGTGCAGTCACCAGACCCTGTCACCGTGCCGCCTACTCTGAACATCTGGCAGTAGGAACGTCGCATCTACAAACCGGATGCCCCTGATAAGATTGTTGAGAGGCCTGCATCGAACGAACAAGCAAGACAATGGCGCAGGCATGTATCAGGTAATATCTTATGAGGCTGAACCCGCAATGGGGCAACATACGATCCAAGGATGTCAAGAAACGTTGTCCCGAGTATCAGGCTAGGGCCCGCTTAGATCTGTGACGGAAGAAGCGGAAGATGGTGCAAGCAAGCGGTGGACGTTTGTAAGCGCCAGGGCTGTCTTAATCTTGTACGGATACGATCATGGGTGGTGGAGCCTTGTTTGTCTGTAAGTGAGGAAGAATCAATGATCACGAGAGTCCTTAGCACATGATGTATAGCTACAAGCGGTCAATGAGAGCAAGTTGAAAATAGGGACTTGTATTGCTGAGTGATGCGAGACAAGCAAAGTGGTCTGCTTTTTTTTCAAGGTCCCAGAGCCAATATCATTAAACATTTTGACGGGATCGGCGGATGTCGAGGTTCGGAGACTAAACCATTACGGGTAGCTGCGCGGTGAAAGGCCGATGCCCAAACGGCCGAAATTAGCACCAGGTAAAAGGGATTTGATATCGAATGCCCCAGCAAAAAGATTGGAGATTGACGTGGAAAACGTGCAATTTGGCTCTGCCTCTCACCATCTCCGGTGCAGATCTGACAGGCAAAGTTTGGGTCGTCAATTGGATGAATGTATAAGCTTGTACATAGCAACTACACCCGCTCGCCTGGGAGATGTCATGGATGAAGAATATCCATATCCCCCAGTAGCCTCGTGCTAAGTAGTGTGTGGCTTTAGTACTGTAGACACCCCACCATCACGTCTTTGAACCTCGCATCTAATCTGTCTCTCCACGCCCTGGTCAACAAAATAGTTTCTGGATAGAGCCATGACAAAGCTCGAAAGAGAAGAATAAAACAGCTTGGAGCATTCAGAGCACAAGCAGCACCACTCCCACCTGCCATTGACTTGATTAACGCACAAGTGCACGTCTAACACGCCCCAGCAGACTCCATCTATCACTCCCGTCCCGTCAACCAACTCATTTACACCCTACCCTTGTATGTACCGTACCTACTGACCCCAGGGCCCTCTTTTTTTTATTATTTTTTCTTTTCTGCTCTTCCCTGCTCTGCAGCCCGTGTACGTAGCTACCGGTACTCTGAATGGCTTTACGCGGACTTTGTCGACCTCTATCAATGCACAATTACTAACACCTCCCGTCCAAGGTTGGAAAGAAATACAACCTCCACTTCCCCTACTTTACTTTATTTCCCGACTCCTCTCTCTCCTCCTCTCCCTTCCCTCCCCTTCCTTTCTCTACACCCTCCTCTCTTTTCCTCCTCAGTCGCAAGGAGTTTGGTTGCGATCACCGGGAATCAACCACCTCGAATTCGACTTGCGACGCGATTCACCTAAGTAACTTGGACGACGCTGCCCTGCCCTGTCCTGTCGCATCACATCCTAAACAACACGACCGTCCTCAAAATGGACGCCGTCAACGCTACCTCGGGTGGCTTCACCTCGTCCGTCTTGGCCGGCACAAAATACGCCAATGTCGCTCTCCCTCCTCAACTCGACTACGTTGTCGAGGCCATCTCAAACGCTGGTCTCTGGACCTGGGTTTTCACTGCTGTTGCTCTTGCTATCGCCTATGACCAGAGTAAGTAGTCACTTTGCTAGACTGTTGATATCGCATTTCTAATTACTGTTGTCTTGTTCAGTCGCCTACATCATAAGGAAGGGTCCTATCGAAGGCCCTGCCATGAAGCTCCCCTTCATCGGCCCATTCCTCGACTCAATGGACCCTCGATTCGACGGTTACTATGCCAAATGGGCCAGCGGTCCTCTTAGCTGCGTTTCTATCTTCCACAAGTAAGTTGCGAATCTGCCATTCGAGTTACCAAACAAGATCACTGACTTCATATTTCCAGGTTCGTCGTTATTGCTTCCACTCGCGATATGGCTCGCAAGGTCTTCAACTCGCCCACCTTTGTCAAGCCCACCGTTGTCGACGTTGCCCCCAAGCTTCTCGGACACGACAACTGGGTTTTCCTCGACGGAAAGGCCCATGTCGATTTCCGCAAGGGTCTCAACGGCCTCTTCACCCGCAAGGCCCTCGAGTGCTACCTGCCCGGTCAGGAGGAGGCCTACAACACCTACTTCAAGCACTTCCTCAAGATGACGAGCGACGCCGGCGGCAAGCCCGTTCCTTTCATGCACGAGTTCCGCGAGGTCATGTGTGCTGTTTCTTGCCGTACCTTTGTCGGCCACTACATCTCCGACGAGGCTGTCAAGAAGATCGCCGAAGACTACTACCTCATCACCGCCGCTCTCGAACTTGTCAACCTCCCCGTTATCCTCCCTTACACCAAGTCCTGGTATGGCAAGAAGGCCGCTGATATGGTCCTCGCCGAGTTCGCCAAGTGCGCCGCCAAGAGCAAGGTTCGCATGGCCGCTGGTGGTGAGGTTACCTGCATCATGGACGCCTGGGTTTTGTCAATGATCCAGTCGCAGCGCTGGCGCGAGGCCGACGAGAGGGGTGAGGGCGCGAGTGTTGAGAAGCCCACTCCTCTTCTCCGCATGTTCAACGACTACGAGATCTCCCAGACCGTCTTCACCTTCCTCTTTGCTTCCCAGGATGCCACCAGCAGCGCCGCCACTTGGCTCTTCCAGGTTACCGCCCAGCGCCCCGATGTCCTTGACCGCGTCCGAGAGGAGAACATCAAGGTCCGCAACGGCGACCCCAACGCCGCCCTCACTATGGATCAGCTCGAGTCTCTCACCTACACCCGCGCCGTTGTCCGTGAGCTCCTTCGATGGCGCCCTCCTGTCATCATGGTTCCCTACGTCACCAAGAAGGCCTTCCCCCTTACCGAGAACTACACTGTGCCCAAGGGTAAGTCGCTACCACTCCGATTGCTTTATTCCGAACGTGAAACTGACAGTGAATTCCACCATAGGTTCCATGCTGATTCCCACCACTTTCATGGCTCTCCACGATCCCGAGGTGTACGACAACCCCAGCCACTTCGACCCCGAGCGATACTACAGCGGTGATGCCGAGGAGAAGGGCGCCAAGAACTACCTGGTGTTTGGTACCGGCCCTCACTACTGCCTTGGCCAGGTCTACGCCCAGCTGAACCTGGCGCTCATGATCGGAAAGGCCTCCGTGATGCTTGACTGGAAGCACCACGCTACCCCCAAGTCCGAGGAGATCAAGGTGTTTGCCACCATCTTCCCCATGGTATGTGCATAGTTCTTGATGAAATATTGGAATAACGACTAACTTGATATAGGATGACTGCCCTCTGACCTTTGAGGAGCGAAAGTGGTAAGCGGTATCAAACAATTTTGGTCAAGCCAAAACTTGATACTGCTCTGTCGGTCCAAGTATCGACTTACCTGATGCGACAACAGCTCTCCGGCGCTGTCAGACTCATCTAATGAGGGTAATGTCGAACAGAGCGGCTGATGAGGAATCGTTGAGAAAGATTGCTTTGAGCGCAAAAAGCAAATGAGCTATTGAAGTTTTCAGTAGCTGTTAGAACAAGCCCCAGAAGGAGCTTGAAGAGCCGAAGCAGCTCGACAAGGACGAAAGAGTCATGATGGATATCAGTTTTAATACCTTTTCTCGGCGTATATAGTAGGCAGCCCGAGGGCCTATAGGATTCTAAAACTATAGAAATGATCGTCATTGGTAGGCAATGGCATTTGAAAGCGAATAAACAAAAAGACTATGAAAGAATCAAGTTTGGGACATGCGAGTGAAAGAAGTATGGCTCAGCTAGTGTCAGCATGCCAGTGTGTTGGTCACGTTGTGAGCTATAGCATAGCCACTTTCAATGTGTTGTAGAAGACAAGCTTATTATAGACTAAAATTCAGGGATAGCTAGCTCTTGTAGTATAGAGAACCCAAATTTACTTGACCCAGTTAGATTCCAAGGTCTGCAATTCTACAGAGGTATAATAAACTGCTTTCCATGTCATCCACTAACAAGGCCTGTATACATTGTCCTAAGAGCCAGACCAACTGCAGTAATGCAAGTACAAAAGATACATTACATAACCAAATCATAGTTATCTCACAGAGGCATTGATTCGTCTCATATAATTTCCCATCATCATGGCCGTGAAGCACGCCTTGCCTTACATCATTCGGCCCAAGCTCCGTAGCTAGACTCCTGCCTTAGTCAACTTGCTCGACTTAGCTCCATACTCGACCTACGACTCGCCATCTTGAACCCCTCAACCTCAATTGCATCTCCAGACTCAGAAACCATGGCATCCCGTCGCGCCTTCATCTCCTCCGCTCTCCGTGCCTCGACCGCCCTCCGGCCCGGCGCCGTGCGACCAATCTTCACTATCGCAGCCCGCGCAGCAAGACCCTCGTTAGCAGCACCCCGAGCCATCGCCATCGCCATCGCCATTGCCAGACCAGCGCGCTTCTTCTCGACCAAGGATGATGATCGTATCCCCGGAAGCAAGGTCTGGGAATTTAACGAGCTGAAGGAGCAGATTGAGGAGAACAAGGACAGCAACGTAGTCATTGTCGGTACGTCTCACCTCCCTCGTCTATTGTCCTACAAGAGACATGCGCTAACAAAGGCCAAACGCAACAGACGTCCGAGAACCCGTCGAGCTCTTCGAGACGGGCAAGATCCCCGGCGCAATCAACATCCCCATCACGAGCGCCGTGCAGAGCTTCCACCTCTCGGAGGAGGACTTTGAGGACATGTATGGCTTCCAGCGGCCCGACAAGAGCAAGGAGCTGCTCTTCTACTGCAAGGCGGGCGTGAGGGCAAAGTCGGCCGCGGGGCTGGCCCAGCACGCCGGCTGGGACATGGTCGGCGTGTATCCCGGCAGCTGGCTCGACTGGGCGGAGCAGAATGGGCCGGTCGAGAAGGTCAACAGGCCGAATCATACAGGGAACAAGCAAAATTGAGAGCGTGACGGTAGTAGAATAAAGCAAATCTCGGTCGGTTAAAAAGCGCCTTCTATTGTACAATCAATGCCAAAATCATCTGTTCCCCTGGAGACTCCGTTTTGGGTACACCGTGCCCACAAGCACAGAAATACAGATTCCATTCTCTTGGACATGCCATTCAATCCCTTATATCCCATCTTTCTAAGCAATCCCTATCTCTCCATCCCTTAAAACATGCGGCTGCCCTTCCCGTCACCGTCGGGCTTGCTCGCAACGGGACTGCCATGCGCAAAGAAGAGGATCTTGATAGCAAGCGCCAGCCCAGCGTGCAGGAGCACCACGACGACCAGCAGGACCTTACTAACCTGGCGATCCGTGGCGCTGAGCACGGGGTACAAGTTGCGCAGCAGGAACACGACCGAGATGCCGAAGCCGACGCCGACAAAGACCCAGTTGAGGATCGAGATGGGCGACGAGCTGATGAGGGCCACGGGGATCCAGATCAGGTTGGAGTAGCCGTACAGAGCCCAGCACTCGAGGAGGTTGGCCGACTCGCTGCCAAAGTAACGCAGGGCGAGGAAGAGCGCCATGGGGATGAAGAGCGTGTATCCGTAGATGAGGCCGGCGGCGCCTGGTCAGCAATGTTAGTATGCAACCCCCTTAAGAACATTCCAGCAAGACATACCGCTCAACAGCTTGAAATCATAGAGGAACGGCCCCTTGCCCGTATCGGACATGTACTGGCTGATAGTGCCGCCCAGGAAGAGAATCAAGATAACCGTCGTGGCGATCCAAAAGGGCCCGTACAGATCAGGGTTGCCCTCGAGGACATCGAGGAAGTTGGCCCGGGGGAACAGGGCGGCCCAGCAGCGCGCCAGGACAGCCGAGGTGTCGACGTCGAAGAACTGCGCGTAGAAGTTGATGCTCCAGAGGAAGCGCTTGGACGAGCCCGAGCTCGACGATGCTGTTACCGGCGCAGGAAGACCGCTGCCGCCGGAGGGGGGCTTTCGGGTGCTGGGGTTCGTGTCGTTGAAGTTGGACGTGTGGAATTCGAGGTCTTCCTGGAGATCGGTGTGTCCAAGGTCGCCCTGAGGTTGCAGCGTTAGCTCATATGTAAAGCGATTGGGGGTTGTAGCTGAAGCTTGGTATAGCTAGAGGGGCAGCTCATGTCATACCTCATCATCTACATCGACGACGGCGTCGTAACCGGAGCCAGACATTGCGGAAGCTGTTGAATATATTTCTTAGCGAGTCGGCCTCAGTTTCAAGAGTGTCTCTTGATTTATACAGTGAGTGGTTGTGGTGGAAAGTAAAAGTGAAGTGAACAGCACCGTCGCAAGGGAGAGTTGCTGCTACTGGTCGCTGTCAGCTTCTAATTGGGACAGTCTGGCAGTTGTCGTAATTCAGGAGCACGCGCAGCGCAGCGCAGCGTGTCGAGCTAAAGAGCCGGGGTTTAACCGGCGCTTCATGATTGCCGGCATGATTATCAGTGGAGCTAGGGAGTCGGGTCATGGAGGTGATGAAACACCCTGCAAGTCAAGGGAGGTTCAATTCATAAGACGATACGATACGATACCATAGTTACGATATGGAAACAAGTGTTATGTCCAGAGTAGAGGGACGATAACTTTACAATACTGAGTCACCTCAATGCACAACTAGCTAACATAGGCCATGTTGCCAATTCGCAAACTCCTCGACACAATCAATCAGCACAAGCACAATTCGAAGCGTGAATGCCTTTTATTTCTTTTAGAGGGGTCTGGCCCGGACACCTTGCGGCATGGCACATCATGTGGGCATCATCTAGAATGTATTGCCTGAGCTGCACTGCACATGCTAATGGAAAAACAACCAGCCTCGTGTGAACAAAAGAAAGCTCTCCTCTGTCCCTTGCCATCGACCCCCAAATGCCAAATCCCAGACGCCACATCCATGGAGTAATCGTTTATTTGAGCTTCTTCTTGGGTCGGAGCTGGTTGGTGTGGCCACACTTTCGCTTGCGGCAGTTGGTGGCACGCGGGGGGAGACGAGCCTGGTCAACGGGGTTAGAATCATTTGCGT
>JABFFF010000139.1:0-71819 GCA_013623665.1 Fusarium sublunatum
TGAGGGGGGGGGGGGGGGTGTCATGGGATGAGTGGATCATCAAGCCATGCCATGGCCACTCATCAGCTGTAAACTACAGCCACCACTTCTCTTAAGACATGACGAGCCAAGGCAAAGGTGCAAGAAAGCATTTTTTGCAATCGTATTCAGTCCATCTTTCGCCGCAGTGTCCGGGTTATCTCAATGCCATGCATTCCGGGCCAGCAGGGGCTGCGCCAGAACATCCGTATCTTCAAAGGGCCGAGACCCCAAACACTTGGTTCAGCACGACTGGGGGGATACATCTTGGTAAGACCAGGGACAAGAGTGGCCTGAGCCATCCACAGACAAGGCTCCTCCCGTCCCGGCCGTATGCGCCCAAAACGCATTGCCCCCTTCGCCGTGCAGTTTAGTTTTCCCATTCGTCAGCTCTGCAGATTTTGCAACGACCTTGTCAAGCAACATCAACCAGCACTGCACGATGTTACGTTTTGGTTTGTTTGTGCAGCACACATCGCATCTTGGACGGCTGCAGTGCCTCCAAACCCACACCTTCTTGTTTGGTTGGTAGGCTGTGCTCGTGGTGATGGGGACACACAGGCTAGCCACAACTAGGTTGCTGACCGCCAACCGGGAGACGTACCCAGTTCTGATGCTCGCTAATATGTCTGCCGGCTGATCCATGTGTTTTGCTTCCAACTCGAACACAGTCACGGTGTCCAACTGATGGGCCTGAAGGAATTGGTATAAGAACGAGGCAATGGGTTGCAAACCATCTTCACTCTTCTGAATCCATGATAGGCAACCTCAGTCGTGTTCAGTCTGTTAATGCAGGAATGCTCCATGACGACAGAAAGTCGGAAAAGTGAGGCGCGGTGAAGCATTCGAAGCAGGGATACTAATCCATGATGAATTGGATGGATTAACCTAGGACTGAGCTGGAAGTTTGTAATCCAGCTGTCGGTATAGAAGTAAGGGATACAAACGCAGCAACACGGTTTCACTGGAAAGAATAACAAACGGCCCAATTGACGCTGTGGCTGTTTCCGGTAGTGGATCTGGGGTGGTTTGAGCCGTAACGTACTGTACGGGGTAAATTTATGCGGCCTCTAGGTGCGCGTCGGGCCGCAAGGGCTGTCCCGCCCAAGGAAGGGGAGGGTTTTGAAGGGAGAACAACTTTGGCCAACCCGGCAAGCCGCGTCAAGCCTGCTTCACGTGAGAAGACCTCAACATGGACCGACAGAAGCCTTAGGTCGATGATAGGCTATTTAACGTAACAGCTGGACATGATCGATCATCGATTCTTGTCTTGTCAAAGATCGACCGCTGCATGCCTTGCCTGGGGAATCCTTCCGTGCCCAGTCTTAAGACATGTATCGTAACTTGGTCGTTTGGTCGTACATCAGCCTCCCAGGCTTGACGTTCAACATCAAGCTGTGGTGCGCTAGTTAGGTATGCGACGTGTACAGCGCGTACAGGGTACCGTGGTAGAGTACGTACTGGTACAATTGGATGTATCTGGATGTAGCCAGCTGCATTGCCGATGCGTAAAGCGTACCCATGCTGTGCAATGATGACGATATTGAAATAATGTGCCGCCGAAATTTTGATGCTTTTCATTGTTAACCTGCTCATACCGGAGTAGAGTGTTGATAATATCCTGGCAAGATCTGGTGCCAACTCTCTATCAGTCGCTTGGACAGGGCGGAGCCATGAACAACCCCTGCTCAGCGAGGTCCAAAGCACAGCCTGGCCTATCAGAGTCGAGGACCTTTATCATTTGCCAGCCTGATCGAGGAGGACGTTACTGCAGAAGCTGACACCAACGTTTGATGGATTAAGGAGCCATCCTGACAAAGAAGTTCGATGAGCAACTAGTCATGATAGTGCACTTCAATAACATAATAATTGATCATGTTGGAGATATGCGACGCGTGACACTCGCGAGCTTTCTGATCATTACTTATATCGTCGGCGAGTGCTACAGGCCTGGTGAGTGGGCAAATACCCCAACAGTCAATAAGACAACAACGTCGATTGGCCGTGGTGCACATGCGAATAGGTTCAAGAAGAAAGACGGGAACGACGAGTGTTTTGAGATGAAGCCTAATGATGCACCAGCGGCACGGTGAGGTGGTCAAGGCGAGATTATCCCTGTCGACACCTTGTATGAAGCGTTGCCGGTGCAGAAATGGAGGCTCACAGAACTTTGAGAATAGCATCTCGACTCGATATACTGGAAGGAGATGGCATTTTGTTTCCAATAAAAACATGTTCTTGAACGTTCTTGTGACGTCGAAGTATTGTAGACGAAGACGGACCCAGGGGAATGGTTATGCTGCCGAGATAGGTAGGTAGTACCTCACGTAGTGTCAAGTTGGGCAAGCGCGTTTGATTTTTTGTGTCAACCATCAACTGTCAGCTGGCATTGCTACTTAGCACCTTCCACAACCGGAAACTCCCGTCTTATAATCTGTTCGCTGCCTGAGGTGCTGAGGTACCCCTGGCACGACTAGGGTCCCTTCTGCATCTGCATCAATCCCATTTCACTCAACCTGTCTCCAATTGCGACAGAGATTCCTTTGAACCCTGATAAATGACAGACAGATGATGCTATTTCGATACGCTGTTCCTAGCCGTTGGTAGATCTGTTCTGATTTTGATCCCCTTCGCTTCTTCTATGTCGGCTTGATTCATATGTAACTTGTTATTTACTTCTTCCAGCGCTCCACGCAAATTAGCTCGACCCTAGGAGATTGATCAACTACCGCCACCAGTTACCGCCTGCAGCGAGTTGATGGGAAAACGGGCCGGGCCATTGAGTTCAGCATTGCCCCTGCTAGAAGGTCGCACTAATTGCCCTCGAACCAATCATGAGGAAACCAATAGAGGTGCAGTAAGACGAGACTCAATGCTCAAATATGATATTAAGGGTATCGATAAATAAGACCACTTCTTATAACCTTTAATAGGCGAAGTCCATAGCCCCAGGAAAGAGAGCAACAGTGTTGGGCATTATTTGGGGGTAAACTGATGTACTCAACAGCCTGACCATGGACACAGGTACTTAGGTGCCTGCTATATACACTGTGAGTGGTCCGACACAACAAATACGACCAAAACTGACAGGGTCTGGGGTCTGCGAGACAGTCAATCAATGAAAATTAAGCAGAGAACCAACAAGAAAACCTTTGCGCTGCAAAGGCATCGACAAGGGCGATAGTATTGACGCATCACTTGACATTGGACCCGGGGTGTCCTGAGCTGAAAAGCAAACATGATTTTTGACATGTCAAATTACAGCTGGGGTAAATACGAATGCCCACCACAAAAGCCTTCAAGTCAACTGCAACATCGACCCGAAACCCCGGGGCTGGCGTCAGGATTGACACGGCGGCTTACACCAAAAGCTGCCGTCATGCTCGCTTGTCACAATCTCGACTCCATCTCAAAGGGTCCCCACCTTGATTAGTCTGTCACAACCAAGGCCCGGTCCGCCAATCGCACACGTCAACTCGCAGTCACGTGAATGAACGCTCATGCGGATGATCCATGCAAGCTCGGGTAGACTGCATGTCTCCCGCAATCAGGCCCAGTTTTCGTTGGGTGCCGTGGCTTTAAATGGTCGGGCCGCCATACCTTAAAGAGACAGGCGAGGTTGCCGTATCACGGACTTGATTGCTTGTTGACTTCGTGTCCAAGTGGAGGGGAACCGCCTACTCGACTGTGTAAGCTTTCGGGGTGCGCTAGGAAAAGTCGAGCAGTCACTTGTTGACGGCATGGTAGCGTCCCAGTTGTCTGGCTCCGCGGACTGCAAGAAAGCATTGGATCCGGAGGAATCTTGAGACCTAAAGGGAGAAAAAACAAACCTGAGTGCAAGGATTGGCGGCTGTAGAAGCCTCCGTCAAGCAAAGCCTGCCACGTCGCAATTTCACGGCGCGGCACGGTCACTTCGCGCCATCCCGGGGCTGCATGTCATCCTGCGCCGCCAACACCACGGATGGGTACACCTAATACAGTGCGAATATCTTGACATGGGGCACACAGGCCTGCCAGCCTCCAGTGGGATTCCCCCCCTCTTTTGCACAACAAACACGCCAAAATGTTCGGTGCGTCAAATGTGCTGTATGTAGCCTCTGCCGCAGCACAGCACAGATGCACACCCGGAACAAGTTGTGCGACTAGGGCTCCAAGATAACGCGGCATAGCACAGCACTGTAAGAGCAAACAGGACTTTGTCTGTGCCTATAGTTTTTTTGGCACCACGAGACCTTACCTGCATGCGCGGCGACCTGCAGGCTGAAGAGTGCGCGTTGGCCCGGCGTGTTATTGTATTATGGATGGATGAGACAGGGTCACCCTGCGAGAGAACACGCCCCCGATTCGCTCTCACTCTGCTCCGGTTTGTCGACTGCACCTCGAATCTACGGATACAAATGGATGGCCCGCTGGTGCAGGCTGCAGGCTCGTCCGGCACCGGTTAGGTACAGAGGATAGCAGTGCGGCGAATGTTGCAGACCTGAGCCATCCCCCATGATTCGGCACCTAGCGCATCTCCGTGACAGCGGTGGTACGAGAGAGGACTGTCAGGCCGACCACCGGCGGCCAGCAAGCGGCGGCGCGGCCTATGGACACAATTCGGCCTCAAGCTCGGTCGATGGGCGACTTATCACCGGGGTTCTGAGGCGCTGTCAATACTGATCAAAGCGGGGGATGGCTAGCTGCCAGCCTGATGTCAGGCATTGCATTCTCTCCGGCAGTTCAAGCGGTGAAGTGGGATACGTCGCGTATGTGTGCATCCCACACTGGCACTTTTCCTACAAAAATAACCATTTCGAGCCGCTTGCGTTGCGACTGCTCACATCTTGGTTGGGCGAGCAAATCAGGCTTGCTGTACACGGTCTGTTCCGTCCAGAACTACCGGTCCTATTCTACACGGTAGAATGACGGTCGGGAACAGGACGTTGGCTTGATTATTTACCGCAATGCCCAATGTGCTTTGATATGCTTCAGACAGCAGAGCTGCTGCGGGATTGTATCATCCCTTGCATGCTTGGCGATCAGCGTTGGCCGTGGTGAAACCCCGCCATTCTCTTTGGGCCATGCGCATATCACGGCTCACAAAGCGGGATGCCATCTCGTATGTACCACTCTTGCTTGGGCGGCTGCATGGTCCTGCATGGTTCTGGGAACCGCGTTACACTGTTGTGTGTACGGAGTGGGTGTTTGAAATAGATATCAGCTCAGTAAACCGTAGGTATGCTTGCTCGACGCTGCTGCTACTGTGCGGTACGTACTGCGTGCGTAACTCGAGGTTGGCGGACCGGTGCGCTTGTGCAGCCGCAGGATCACGGCACAACGGCATTTCGATCCTGGCTTGGTCAAGATGACTTGATGAGAGTAATTGGCGGCTTAAATACGGTGTACCACATGTTGAAGGCGGTCACGTCTGTTCTCATCGCTGCTGTAATGCCCTGCAATGAATCGATGGACGGGAGGTTGCTGTGCGACTTGAATCCTGAGGCGATTGAGGATTTGGTGTTTCGTCAAGCACGAGGCATGTCATCGAACTTGAGCCTCTGGATTGGTGAGCTGTTGGCTCGGCGTTGATTAGTTAGGCAAGTTATTTGACGTGGCCCAATTGCTCTAATGGTCGTATGAGATTCAACTCTCCGGCGTCGAGGTGCGGGGTCTTGTCGTCAACGTTGACATTGGATGCCGGGGATATCCTCAAAAGTCTGCGAGCATATGTCTGCGACAGAGGTTAACTGTCCGAAAACTCCCCGCCACATTCCTTATAAAACGCTCGACTTGGGCGACCGACATAAGCTTGTCCAACACAATATCAACCGTTTTGACTAGTCGTGATACCATATCCCGGACATTGTCAACCACATGTTTGTTTTATGCGGCACTACCTGTTTCTCCTCTTGCACAACTTTGTCGCTGTATCACTTGGCGCCGGGCCCTACATTGCAACCATGGCAGACGTTGTAGCCGAAAACCAGGCCTACTTTGGGTGCGTATCATGCATTTGATTCTGCAAATGACCGTTTCCCGTCATGTTCCGTCTAGTGCTTGTCTCAGTCTGGCCTGGCAGCGGATCGACGTGCTGCAGCATTCAAGTTCATCGCTGATGGGGTGTAATCACAGCAAGATCGCCGCTGTGTACGACCAACGCGGTGCATCTGCAATCGTGCAGCTAGAGCGCGGGATTGAGGAAAGGATCTCCTTCATTGGCGTCAAGCAAGATGCCAAATTGCTGGATTACGCATGCGGTACCGGCATGCTTTCGAGGGTTGGTGCTTTCTTGAGCCTTTCCGATAACATTAGATCAAGACTAACATTGCATCACAGGTCTTGAAGCGTCATACGAGTGAGGCTATCGGCATTGACCTTTCCCCCGACATGGTTGACCAGTATAACGCCCAGGCTCAAAGTGAAGTCAGCATCATCCATCTTCTTTCTTTGACATACGACAATGTCCTCAGATAGTTTACAGAGTTCTAATAAGCTGCAGGGCTCCTCGAGACAGGCCTATCAGGGTAACCTCGCTGATCCCACTGATGAATCTCCCGCCGCCTTTGCAGATGCCAAGTTCTTCAACTTCGACCTTGCCGGCGTTGGACTAGGCTTTCATCATTTTGACAAACCTGAACTGGCATCCAAGAGGCTAGCCGAACGTCTCAAACCTGGTGGCGTGCTCTTTATAATCGACTTTGTCGCCGAAAAGATAGATCCCGAGTATGCCGCCAAGCGTGCCATTAGGCACCACGGATTCTCGGAGGAGCAGATCAAGAACATGTTTGAGGATGCTGGACTTGGGGACTTTGCTTATGTAGAGTTTCCAGATCCCATCACGTTCCACGACTTGGGGAAATATGGCCACGATCACGGTCACAGTCACAAGCACGAGCACGGCAATGGCCACTCCCACGTGCATGATGGAGGAGAGACGCATGGACATGGACATCAGCACGGGGAGGGGAAAGGCGAATCTACGACCAAGCGGATCTTTATTGCCAGGGCGTCGAAACTCTAGATGGCGGTCTGTTACTACATGGCTCTCTCATGGGAAGACAACGCCAACTGGGACTAGGATATGTTCCAACTCAATGACAGTATGGTCAAGGATCTATATAGATTTCGTGCAGATTTGAGCATTTACAGTTGCTTATGGGACACAGCATTCAGTAAATACATGGTGTGGGACTTGAGGTTATGGACTTGTGCTATCCACGAGTCAAACTGAGTTTATTCTTGTGCTTAGAACAAGTCTACATTACCCTTCGGGAAACGACAGTCAGTATCTTTTATGAAACCCTCCCCATACGTGCTTCTTACAGCTTGATGGCATGGTCAATTACTCGACCATAATCTGGCAGTCTAGGGTAGTCAACTTCACTGAAAACGCGGACCGAAGGTCCGGCATTGGAATGAATATCGACACTCAATCTTACTATCCAAGCCTTTTTGCAATCCAGAAACGGCCCGTTCGATCCAGAGACACGGTCACGCTTGATTAACATTCATCCACAGCCGATGGAGAACTGCTAGTCCGTCCCGCTCGTGCAACGCAACGCAACCCTTCTCCTCCAAATATCTGCCAAGTCAGCCAAAGATCTCCCTTCATGCGTCCCCGCACACCCCTTTATCCCAAATCTGGACCGTCCCGTCCCGTCTATTCGGTCAAGAAACCTTGTTCGAAAGGCGTGCTTGCTGGTGCTTTCTTTATCCGGTAGTAGCCAAGACCCCTTTTCTGTTAAAGGGATGCAGTTCATCTTCCTTGGCACATTACTCGGTCGGCCGAGTCGAGATAGGCTATATGTTATTGACACTGACGTATTTGAGTTGAAAACTGAGGCAATGGCTTGTCCGGGGGCGGCGCGATCCGGCGAGTGGGAAGCGGGAAGGGGATGTCATGTGCAGTCTGCCCCTTTCAGCCTCATCCTTGCTTCCAGAACGCATATCCCTGGTGTTGACCGAGTCGTTAAAGGGTGTTTTGATATTCGGCGAACTGTTGTACACGCCCCTGGGCCTAAAAGGACTTGCAAGCTAATTCTGGCAGAGATGGGTGAAACACACTTGTGTTAGTAACGCGGTATCACCGAAACGGAGGTTTGGTCATTTCCGTCGAGCGCATCGGTGCAAGTAAGGCCCTGTGCTATAAGACCTAGTGTTGTCTGTGCGAGGTCAGCTTCGATTCTTGAAACATGTGTTGGTTGCGTTGCAATTGATGCAATATCACGTCGGGAGATTATGGATTGCCAACTCTGGACTAGGGGGACTTGGCTCAAGTGTTGGTGTGATCTGGAAATATGTTCATTAAATAACCAAGTCTAGGATCTAAAATAACCCAAGTGTAAGTGCTTCGGAGATTTGGTGTAAACTATTATCTAAGCATCTTGGCCGTCCAGTTCAACCACAAAGGCGCCACCCAGCAGCAGGGCTGGCTCTTCGATTCTGTGGTGTTCGTAGCTTATGTGTTGTTAGCATGTCTGTCACAAACAGACAGAACGCAAAATGTTGCAACTTACCTGAGAGTTCCCACTCCACCTGCTTCTAACAAAAAGGTCGGACCTTCACGCAAGGCGTAGCCAGCCCATCTCATAGCAAAAGCACGGAGGATGTGTCCATGAGCAACAAGGATCACGTCACCGCACTGATCCTTCCCTTGGTCCATGGCTGGCCTATGCCATTTCTCACGAATCTCCTCGATCAGTTGATCGACTCGTCTGGTGACATCGTGAGGGCTCCTGATAGAAATGTTAGCTGGTGTAAGCCAATGAGAGTGATATATGTCATATAGGGTAGTCGAGATTGTGTTGATACTCACTCTCCGCCAGGACACCCGTCCTTCCAGATATCCCAAGATCCCTTGATGCCTTGTTCAGCTCGGATCTTGCGAATTTCAGGGGAAGTTATGCCTTCGTAGTCGCCGTAGTCCCACTCCCTGATGTACTCCGTGACTTCGACTTCAGCCTCGCATTGTAGGCCGGTGCCGTCGGGAGCGCCATGAGGTTGCCAGGGGAGGGGACGGTTGAGCCCAATATTGAGGAGTTCGAATGTGCGTTGAGCACGCTTTCGAGGCGAAACGTAGCTAGGGAATATTAGCTTTGTTTCCGCGCGTAGAGTGTTAAATTTGTGAAAGAATAGCAGAACGGGGTCGGCTGTCTGCTCTAATGATAAGAGAGCCAAGCTCGTCGATGCAGGCTTTTGTTGTTGAACTGTAGTTCTAACGAGGTGATGGGACGATGAGTGAAACGCTACTTACATGTGAGCAATCTTCTTGGGAGCAATGAGACGATCAGGGCCAACAAGAGCCTTTCCCGTGGCTCTGACACGCTTCTCACCGTTGATAGTGAGGGGAATGTCGGTGATACCCGTATGGCGACCGTCAAGTGACCATTCTGTCTCTCCGTGACGAACGAGGAAGACACGCGGAGTCGACATGATCCAGAGCTTGATGGAGAGTGTTTATCGATTCGCTTGAATCGTAGTCAAATAGCACAGGCACCGACAAATGATAAAAGGCTCTATAGTGTCACTAAGAGACTTGAAACTCCTGTCTATCGTCAGCGATGCTTCCAGAGTGGGAAGTAGGTAGATGATCTGACTTGAAAGTGGCCTGTGATGGCGGGGTCAAAGGAACCGCGAGAGGTGATATTGACACGGTGGAAGTGAATGTTTCTCTATCGTTTACACATGGGAGAAGTATGTGAGAGATTATGTATGATATTCCCGCAGAACGAGATGGAAAAATGGAGTATCTCTAAACTTGGTTTTGGTGTTGAGACGTGGATTGATTACGTTTGGGTGACAAACCCCGCTGCAAGGTCAAGTACCGGAAGAAGTGGCACCTTCTCTCCTGATGGATATTATTCCACGCAAAGATTCGTCATTAAATAAAAGCAGTCTCCGGGGTGAGATCTGCTGCAGAATTTGCCCATGGGGTAAGTTTTGTACTTTCTAATGTAATTGGCATTCATTCCTGTCTGGAGGCCGTTATCGTTCAGCAGTAACAATGCCTTTTGACGAACTCTTGCATCAGTTAATTTCTAGGTCTGGAGGAGCATGATTTTAGTGTTAATATTTATTCAGCTCTCATGTAGATACAGAAGTAGATGGAAGAGTAAATTAGAGCCAGGGGGCCTTTGAATTTCATTCACGCCAAATGCAAGTGTCAAGTATGTGATGCTATCTTCCAGAAACTCAAGCCTGATTAAGCTTGCAGTCATTGTTCCTGCAGAAGTGGAAGAACATGTAGCCCAATCCTTTGATCTCCCATCTTCTTTGTGCCCGGATCTTCCAAGACCTGCTTTCACTACCGACTAATGAATATCAATCAATATCTACCGACTACCTCATGCCCTCAACTCCATCCATAACCACTTTTTCTCCCTGTGACATCAGCAACCTGACTGCTTCCCCACGATGCCCCTCTTCTCCACTACAGCTGCAACAAGCTTACTAAGGCGCATCGCCAATCCACATCCACTGCAAAAGATCCACTCGGCGGCCGCCCCCATCAACCTCCGTGACCCCGACGATTCTTCCTCCGTCCGCTCCGCCTCCGACTCGCTAGATCCGCCGCCTCCGACTCCCCCGGTCGAGCTCCAGCTTCTTCCTCCCAGATCGAAACCTTCGTGCCCGTCCATCCCGCCAAGGCCGAAACCTGTGCTCACCGATTCGGCAACTTCTTCTACCGACTGTCAAGTGTTGTATCAGGAGCGTAGGAAGCTTTCGAACCAGGTCTGGCGGGAGTACTGGTGATAACCTGCGGTCGCAGTCGAGATACCACACAATGGCAGCCTATCGGTGGACAAGACAGGAAAAGATAAAGCGCGGCGTATGGGCTGCCGCTTTTGCAGCATGCATCTTTGCTGGCACCATCACAGGCGCGCAACTAAAGACGGACCAAGAGAAGAAAGAGGTATAACACAACCCACCGCTTCTCTTAGTAACTGCTTACTGACAGCTGACAGGCCATTAAAGAATTTCGGGCAACATCTCCGAACGAACAAATAGCTGCCCTCCAATCCCAACGGCAGTCTTTGATTGCACAAAAAGAAGTTCTCCAGAGAAAGATGGATGCCTTCCAAGCTCGCGTCAAGGAGCGAGATGCTGAAAAGGCAAGAAAAGAAGGCGGTTCATGATGGTAGCAAGAGAAAAACATCAAGGCTGCTTGTTGTACTACCACATTGTAATTCTATGAGCATTGCATTGGATATTAGAAAAGGCGTTCGTGGGTGGACTAAAAAAAAAAGCCGATTCACCGGATGGAGACATGTTTACGTTTGAATGGGAAAAGGGTTTAACGAAGATGTGTTACAAAGGCTCAAATACACTGTTGAACGAGACCACTGGAAAAAACATTTTATTCAATCAGCATTCCTTGCCTTGCTGTCCCCTACGCCTGACTTTGCCTTGACTTGCCATGCTCCCGTTCGTGTTGATTCGTCTATTCATCCCGAATGTTCATCAGGTCGCAGTCCATTTCTAGTTCACTTCCACCTGATCGTCATCTAACTCGAATCCACGATACCCTCGGCACTAGGGAGAGGAATTGCCCGGTACAGAAGAATGAGAGCAGAGTGAGACTCACCACCGCCAGCTAGAGTCTCAATCTTGTCTGCTGTCACCTCTGTCACCTTGTCGTCGTTGAACCACCACCACTTGCCGTCCTCCTCGCCCTTCTTGCCAGTCTTGGGGTCGATGGGAGCAGACTTCTTGACGTAGGAAGTGTAGTGGCCACTGTCGGCGCTGGCACCCTGGTGTGTCACAACACCTCGGAGCTCGTACAGACCAGACTGGTTAGCACCATCGTCATTGCGCAGGTCTTGGTTGATGAGGGCATTGAGCTCTTTCTTAGCCTCAAGGAGAGCGGCGTTCTTCTCGGCGTCGATCTCGGCATCGGTCTTGTATGTCTCGCCCTCTTCTCCCATGACGGTATCGCCATCGGTTGCTTTCTCGGCCTCCTTCTTCTCCTTCTCGGTAGGCAGACCAGCACCACCGGGAATGTCGCCAACATCTTGGTCGTGGGACTTCTTACGTCGCTTACGGGCGCGCTCAATATCCTCCTCATCCTTACGAATTTCACGGACCTTGTCGCGCACGGGAATGAGGGCCTTCTTGAGTTCATCGGAGCAGAACTCAACAATGTCGAGCTCCTTAGGGAAGGTCACCTTGCGCATAATCTTGGCCTTCTTCTGCGTCTCGCGCTTCCAGAAGAAGCGTACGAAGTGCACTGTCAGGTACTTGGGAGCGCGTGAGATCTTGGAAGTTTTGGTGTAAACGGCATCGCGGCCAAGCACATCTGACTTCTTCTCCATCTTCTCGCTCAGAGCGGCGAGGATACCGTCTCGCAAGTGGTTTGTTGAGCTGTCGATGTGGCAGTTCAGCTTGGCGAAGCTCTCCTTGTTAGTGATGGGCTGTTCGCCGCCATTTCGGGCCTCTTCCTCGTCACACTCCATGACCGAGGTGAATTCTCCAGACATATACTTCTCAACAAAAGAAACCTCAGGTGTGTTGGAGCCCTCTCTGACGCGGAGCTTCTGATTGAGTTGCTGCACAATCTGTGACCAAGCCTCCTCTGCGTCCTGTTGGGCGTAACCCTGTCCTGATCTGGACTTCTCTGCAAACTGAGGGAACACAACTCGCAGAGCATTCAAGAAGTTCATGGGAGGGAAGGAATCCTGTGTCTCTCCCATTTTCTTGTATAAACTCGACAGTTGGGAAGCCAGATCCATTGACGTGCCGCTCACTGTCAGACTGGTGTGATCGATTTGGGGGTTGTACTTGACAAGAGCATCTTGAAGCTCGGGGATCAAACGCAGAGTCTGGAGGGTCGAGTTGAGGTAGCAAGTGTTTCCAAGGTTGATGAGACCAGCAGGAGTCGCACCAACTTGCTGGGCCTGCTCAGCTTCTGTCATGTCCTCGACAAACTTGATCACCTCCTTGGGTCGAACGAGAGCTCCACCACCGGCACTTGGTGTGCCCATCATCATGATAACTTGACCAGGCTTCAGGCCAAGCTTGCTCATATCAGCATCATCTTTGAGCTGACCACCCTTGATCAAGATCTTTTGGCGCTCGGGCTCGACGTTTGTCAAGCTGAACATTTGAAGTTTGAAGTCCTCTCCAGTGGAGTTCGGGTCGATTTCGACATCGTGTTTCTTGCCCTGGTGTTTTACCACAACTAGTATGGGTTAGAAAACTCTGCTGTAGCTGTGCGGAGAGTAGGAGACGAGGCAAAGTGAGCGACTGACCTGGTATGGACGCCATGATTTCGGCTGATCGAAGCTCTTGGTTGTTGAATTGGGGTGTAGGGAGGCGAGATTATGTTGGTCAAAGGAACCGGATGCCGTCTACCGGCTTCTTTAGAGTGTCAAGATGTAAAAAAAGAGAGGATGTTTTCTCAGCAAAAGAAATGTAAAGTTAGGTGTCTGGAAGGACGCGAGCGTGGAAGATGCTAGAGGTGCGTCACCAAGTGGTACCTGAGCGAAGGCGAATCGTTGGTGGGGAAGCGGTGTAGTTTCCGCGGGGCAACAACTTGAAGGAAGGATGTGGCTGAAGTGTAGATCAAGCCACAGGAAGCTCAATGAGGCTCAAGCTCTTGTTCCACGTGAGCCACTCTCCAAGGTCTCTCCCCCACTCAGATGGCTCATCATGGCCCCACACATTGAGACGTCAGGCCTGGCGACGCCTCATTGACAACTGCGCCTCACGAAGCTCCAACCTCCAACGTCAACGTCGACCGACCCCGCCGAGATCCGTATTCGCTGTTGATACCTCGATTCGTGCTTCCACCAGCTGTTTTGGGCCGTCTCAGGACGAATCTATAGCTATGGTAAATCTCACCTTCATAGAACCCTGACCGCAAGCTGACAGCTATCCCCCGCCTAGTCTCAATCTCTCCGGCCTTACCTGCAGTGCGTACGCAGCAGCTTGACCGCCGCGCTCACCCTCTCCGACTTTGCCTCCCAGACCGCCGAAAGACACAATGTTCCCGAGATTGAGGCCCAGACGTCTCCCGAAGTCCTTCTGCAGCCCTTGACCATTGCGCGCAACGAGAACGAGCGTGTTCTGATCGAGCCCAGCATCAACTCTGTCCGTATCAGCATCAAGATTAAACAGGCCGACGAGATTGAGCATATCCTGGTCCACAAGTTTACAAGATTCTTGACGCAGCGTGCCGAATCCTTCTTTATCCTGCGGAGGAAACCCATCAAGGTGAGCTACTGGTGCTGGTGTTGCCATTGAGTTACCCCTGACTGACATCGTTGTAGGGTTATGACATCTCATTCCTGATAACAAACTTCCATACCGAGGAGATGCTGAAGCACAAGCTCGTGGACTTTATCATTCAGTTCATGGAGGAAGTTGACAAGGAGATCTCGGAAATGAAGCTATTTGTGAGTATTAGTATCACCTGGACCACTGAGGAACTACAGACTGACACAGTTCCAGTTGAATGCTCGAGCACGATTCGTGGCGGAGTCATTCCTTACACCTGTAGGACGGCCTCAAATACTAGTATTATAGTTATTGCTTGAGAATACTGACCATTCGTAGTTTGACTAAATCCCTTAGCTGGTCTGAGGCTCGGAGTTTGCTTGGGAATGTCGGTTGTCGCGATGTTCTCGTGGCTAGGTAAAAGATATCGACTGAGAGCATTGACCCGTGGAGGCTCTGACAGATGAGCTTCATACTATGACGAGGGGAGGATTCAAGATAACGATATTAGACATAAACTTTGCCAACCATACCGAATTGAAATGCGCATCTTTCTGGAAACGAAGTATTAATGCCTTTTGGCAGTGCTTTACTTTGTCGGATATGTGTAGGTTAGTGTTATATAAAGACGCCTGAAGTCAGTTGAGGAAGCAGGTACTTGCTCAGGTATGGTAGGTAGGTAGGTACCTACTTACCTACCTTAGTACTTACCTAGGTACCTTACCTACCTAGGTAGTAGGCAGGTAAAGCTTGCTCCTGCCTGATCCAATACTGGTGATAACCACCGACCTAGGTAGTAGGTAATTTAAAACCCAACTCCGTCTTGTTCAATCTTCAAGTTCACATCACTTATCGATTCCATTATTATTATCATTATCACCATTGCTATTTTCCTCAATGGTTGCCATGGACTCCATTAAAACTGTTAGTGAATCACTGTCAATAGGCGGGCCAGGTATTTAACCCCCTTTCTTCCTCTTCCTCCACTCAAGTTTTCCTCCCCCCTTCAACACTGCTCACAACTGACCAGCACTGCCAAGCCTGGAACAATCCCACACGCGTCTTTTGTTCTTCTAAAGACAATCACCTGGGTGATTCGGGTGTCTCCACATTGCGGACAGCCTACTCCTCTCATCCTCTGGTCAGCTCACTCCTCTCGTTATCTCTTCAAATCTTTACAACTTCAAACACTTTAGCCTTTCACATTTGAGAACGTTTGAGCCGTCAGGTGTCCACCCACCTACAGCATTACGAACGTGATCACTTGTTTGCTATTGCATCCACCAGCGCTCGATTCTTCTTGTCTTTTCACTTTCTCTCTCTCCCTGTGCTCGTTTGCTTAACCTTAAGGCTTACGATCGTCGAGTTCGTGCAAGCTTGAACAGTCACGTGCCCCCCCTGAGCGCAGTCGTCTCGTCTACCTCGGGTGCCTGTGCGAACATTCTTCCACCCATTTTCTCAACAACTTCTTTTCAACAACTTCTTCTTGTCGCCTTTGCAATCCCAAAACTTCACATCACGAGGATTACAAAGTTCAAGTTGAAGACGCTCTGGTATCATTGAGTGGTCACCTTGAGCACATTCATCTACCTGCGCGAGCAGCATTCAACTTGCCTTTCGACAACTTCTTCTCGTCGTCTTTCTGTAAGTACGCAATTTCACATCACGATAGATTCAAGGTTCGAATCCGAAGAACCTGTGTTCGTTGCGTGAGCAAGTTGAGCGCAATCACCCGTTTGTGCAGACCCTCGCCAACACTCCCTCCCCACTCCTCTTCTACTCAACTTCTGCCTAAGCTCATTCTTGAGTCTTAACAGTGATTCATAAAGTTCAGAAGTTCGGACGATCACGTGCGCTCCTCGAGCGTGGCTATAAAATCCTCAAACGCTCCCAACCTTTCCTTCTTTTCTTTTCTTCCTCAAACACCTTCGGGCAGTTGAACTTCAAACACTTGTTTGACATTAAACATCAACAAGTGTTTGACTTCCAGCTTCACCCAAAGGCAAACGAATTACTTCCGGAACGTCAAGTACGGAAACACCTTTGCGGTTTCTAGGTTGTCCTGCGTCTTCGTAACCGAAACACACAGGCGCATATTTCCTAGTGATAAGTTTCTTTCCCCACGTCAGTTCTCGCCTGCAGAACGAAAAAATAGTTTTTCGTGGAAGCTCGCAGCGTTTGACCTATATGTGAATCCACAATACGCCAAGCACTGACGTTCAATCACTGACAATGATATCTCATTCTAGTCCCGCGAAGCCAACATGTCATATCACTCCGATACATTTGCGGGCCAGTCTGGTACTTTTCAACCTCAGCCTGTTCCGCTTCGAGGCTCTGCCGACGGGCATCACCTTGAGTCTGCTTCGCAGATGAACTCAGTCTCCGATTCTTGGGTTCCATCGGCCCACCAGGCTATCACTAACGCCCTTCAGGTAAGTGTCTTGATGTTTCAATTGATAGCGTTTTTCACTCACTAACTCCTGTGCAGGCAAATGGGTTTGCCGGCATGCAGGCCAACATGGCTACTATGTACCATGAACCCGAGTACAATCCTGTTCCGCCACCTGTTGCGCCGCCCAATAGCCCAATCCAAGATGCTCCTCGTCTTGTTGCCGTGACTGTGCCATACAACGCTGGCGCTTCGGCCCCTTAGATGGGAGGCCAAGCCCATAGCGATGGCAACACCATGATCAATGGTACAGTCAACCTTACCAACAACCCCATGAATGTGCCACCCATGAACGATTTGGCTCACGGTGTTACTGTCGCCTTTTCCAATGGACAAGTTTCTCATCATCTTGTCAATGGTGTCGGCCCATCGACACCCACCCACCATGCCCAGCATGATGTTGCTTATGGCACTTCGCCGCCTGTTATGGTCAACGGAGTTTCTCGTGAAGCTCCTCGTGAGTTTTCTCACGCGAACTCAAACGTTCAAGGTCTTGGAAGCTCGGGCATCGCTAACCGTCTTCCTCATGGTGCGCAACTTTATGTAAGTCTTAGCCCGTCCCATATGATCTTAGTGATAAGACTCATCATAGTCTTATGATAAACCTCATCATGAACCTCATCACTAACTTTGAAACTTTAGCCTAGTCAGGCCCCTCAGGGCAACAGGTTTCGCAGCGAGGAGCAGAATGGTCTTGTTTCTCCCCCCCACGGCCATTCTTCGACCACTCAACCTGGCAGTCATCATTCCGCTCATGCTGGTCCTACCACTGGTCAGCAGTTCTACACTCCGGTTGGGATCTCTGGAAACCATTCCGCCTCTGGCTTACCTCAGAGTGTCTCCTACAACTCTGGTCTTTCTCTGATGAGCCCTATTCCGACTCCACACCATTTTAGCGGTGGTCGGATCAGTGATTCATTCTCCTCCCCTAGCACTGAACGCAACCAGCATCTGACGGAGCCACGCAACTATGCGCCTCGAACCTCTGGCCAGCCTGTCAACAGCTTGCCTCCTCCTCGTTTCGACTTGGATTTGCAGTTGGCTCCCAGCGCCCCCCGAAACACTCACACTGTCCAGGATCCCTTTGGTAGCCCCGACCGTGTTGAGCCGACCAACTTGATCCCATTTCCGAACTTGCCTCCTCCAGCTATTCAGCAGGAAATGCTCGCTGCCCAAATGCCTGTGCAGTTTACTGGCAACAAGTCCAGCAAGCTCGCTGAGCTGACTTGCACCTTTTCTGGATATCCCACTCTGGAAACCGCCATGAGCCCAGAGTATTTCCCCTTTGTCAGCGGTCCTGGATCGTTCAAACCGTCGACTGCTGGGGTGGTCCGTCTCAAGAACGTAAGTGCTTTCCTTTGCATTCTCTTGACTTGCTCTGACGTCTTTTAGATCCCTTTTTCTACCAAGCGCGCTGAGGTCGTGGCATTTATCGGCCGCAACAGTCGAATGTTGAGCGATGGCGAAGAGCCTGTCCATATTATCATGGACCGGGCTACGTCTAAGACCATGGACGCCTTTGTCGAGTTTGTGACTATGGAGGATGCGATGCGCTGTGCCGAGAAGCATCACCAGCTTGCTCAGGCTGGTCGTGTGAGCCGTCTCGGCGAACGTCCCATTGAGGTTGAGTTGTCTAGCCAGGCTGCTCTTATGGGGGAACTTTTCCCTCTTGCTCATGGTGTCTTCTGGGACGGAGCGACTCCTCAGATTCTCCCCCATAACCCGCGCGAGCCCTGGGGCAATTTCAGAGGCTTCATTTCCCCTGAGGAGATGGTTATGCTTGTGAAGCACGTGGAAGTTCCTCATCGAGTAAGCCAGCAAGGCTACCCACCCGTAAATCAGTATACTGACTTAATGTCCCAGTCTCCCTTTTCCAAGGAGTGCCCCCAGCGCCCCTACGAGTGCCTCATCAGCACTTTGCGCAAGTTTCCCTGGTTCGCTTCCAACTACGTCACCATTGCCCAGCGAGGTGCCATGTACAAAGCGACCATCAAGCTTCTTTTGTTGCTCGCCCGATCAGTCTCCCAAGGGGATGATCCTGTCAACCTCAACGCTCAGCTCTTTCAGCGCGTTGTTCGCACTGCTATGGATTGCAAGGGCTTTACTGTCCTCCAGAAGGACAACATTGCTTTCATGGTCCAGGTAAACCCTGGGGAACAGCAGCGCCGCCATGGTCAGCCGCTCAAGCCCAACTCGTGGGTACATCAGTACGCTATCATGCGCAAGCCCAATACCCCTCTTGATGTTGTCGACTGGTACATTCGCATCATTCGCGAGCAGACTACTCGTGACATCCTTGTCCGCCCCATTCATGAGCGCACTGCCATCCAGGAGTCAATCAAAGACACCGACGACTACTGGGGCTACTTCTACAAAGAGGTTGGCTATGCTCAAGGCCCTCAGTTCGATGCGATGTCTCTTGGAGACTGTGCCTACCTCGAGTTTTCCGCCATTGAGCGAATTCTTGCTCGTGCCCTCGGTCCCAGCTGAGTAGTGAGTGGTGACTGAGGCTTTCCTTTGTGGGCAACACAGAGTTCACGATACCATGCGCCCATGTCGGCCTTATGGTACCTTTTTAGGAAAGCTTCGGCTTTCTTTGATACAGTTCTTGCTTTTCATTTGGTCTCGTTTTCAAAGGCCGCCTTTTCCCACAGCCTGACCCTTTCCCTCGTACAGACTTCGAGGCGCTCACAGACACTACTTCACGCGGTAGTATGTGGAACTCAGCATTTTGTCGACTCACTACTCGGGGCCAAGGCTAGATGACCAACACACGCGGGAGGAAGAAGAATTTGCGGCGCACTAATACGATGGACTTAATTCGAGGGTAAGAATGGCTGCCAAGAGGGTATAGTACAAGGGATTGTGTTCATGGTTTGGGTTTTCAGGGATCAATCAACTTCTTTTGTGCTCATTCTACTGGCTATATAAGAAAAAACAGAAAACAATTTTGGTAAATTGAAGTATCTACGATGTGATATGATGATTGATGTCCTCTAATACTTTCATATCTTCTTTTCGAGGTACTACGCAGGGCACATGTCTGAAACCGCTAATCGGTCGTTACATTTGTCGCTTAGGATTTCTGGAATATTTGTTGTTCAGTCCGAAAGGCCAGAGTCGGGTATTGATTCCCATTTATCAACATCGGCATATATTTAATTTAGTTCAAAGCGTGCATTAGCTCGTAGAGTGAATGCAGGGCTGACTGCTGCCCCTTTGTGCTCGAGCTGGAATTCTAGTGAAGGACCCCTGGAAATATCGCAGCTCCACGTGTAGGAGTTTAATTGTTAACCAATAGGACGACTAAAGTAACTTCTCTAACGGCACCTCATCCCCACTTTCCGAAACGACATCCATGGATGCTTGGCTTTCCCGCCCTTGGCAACGGGGGGGTTAAGGGTACCTGAGGCTGAGAGGCCCGGGCCCCTCCAACTGGGACTTGAGGCCCGTCTCCCTTAATATTAAGGTACCGACCAGATAATTAATTCAAAGTACCGCCCTGCCCTGTCCTCGGTTCCAGTCTGAGCAAACAAACAAACACAGCTTAAATCTCTTCTTCGGGGGGTTTCATTTTCCCGTGTTTGTCTCTTTTTGCTCTTCTACTGTATCCGACCCGACGTCTCCTCCCGCTTCCGTCTCGCTCGGCATCTGTTCCTGTTCCAAAGCATCAAACTCAGGAGCCGCGTCAGACAAGGCTCGTCCAGTTCAGCATTGGTAAACAATACATTACCTGAGAACTCCCATAATCCATTCTCATCAAACACGCCTTTTTCTTTAATTTCAGATCATCACCACCATAATCATGGCTGCTGAGCAGGACAAGACCACCGCTGCTCCTCCTCCTACAGAGACCCCAGCTGCTCCCGCTGCCGTTGATACCCTCGTTGAGTCTCCTGCAGCAGTCACTGATGAGAAGCCTGCTCCAGTTGAGCCTGAGGCCAAGCCATCTGCCCCCGAGACGTCTCTGACCAAGCTCAATGGTCGTCTCGATGACATCCTCAACAAGTCCCTTCACACGGAGATGTGGGGAGTCCAGCTCTCCAACATCGACCACGTTCCTACAAAGGTCGTCCTCCAGAAGTTCCTCCGCGCCAACAATGACGACCCCGTGGCTGCTGAGAAGCAGCTCGTTCAAGCTCTCGAATGGCGCAAGAAGATGAACCCCACTGCCCTTGTCACTCAGACTTTTGACAAGGATAAGTTTAACGATCTGGGCTTTGTTACTATTCATGAGGGTGAAAATAGCAAGGAGACCATCATCACCTGGAACATCTACGGTGCCGTGAAGAACAACAAGGCCACTTTTGGTAATGTCGAGGAGTGAGTCCTACTCAATATCAGACACAAGAACCTCACTAATCTTGTTACAGGTTCATCAAGTGGCGAGCTGCCGTTATGGAACTCAGCGTCCAGAAGCTCAAGCTGGACCAGGTCACCGAGCCTATCCCTGAGGGTGGCGAGGACCCTTACCAGATGATCCAGGTCCACGACTACCTCAACGTCAGCTTCTTCCGCATGGATCCCGCCGTCAAGGCCGCCAGCAAGGAGACCATTAACGTCCTGTCCATGGCGTACCCAGAGCTCCTCTCCCACAAGTACTTTGTCAACGTGCCCGCTATTATGGGATGGATGTTTGGCGCCATGAAGCTCTTCCTTGCCCCTGCCACCCTCCGCAAATTCCATCCCATGACTTCAGGCACAGGACTAGCCTCTGAGCTAAAGGATATTGTTCCTTCTCTCCCTAAGGAGTATGGTGGTCTAGGACCCAGCGTCAAGGAGGGCCTGACTGTTTCGCTTGCTGAGCCTGGCGCGGCTCCTACCCAGGCTGCTGCTGAGACTACTCCCGCTAGTGATAAGGCCCCTGTTGCGGCTGAACCTGTTGCTAACGAGCCTACTCCTGCTGCTGACAAGGCTCCTGCTCCAGTCGAGTCTGCTCCTGCTGCAGAGGCTGCTCCCGCCCCAATCCCTGCTCCCGTAGAAGCAGCTAAGGAGGAGACGGCTGAGAAGGCTGTTGAACATGCCGGTGACAAGCCTATCGAGGCGGCTCTTGAAAAGTTGAGCGTCAACCCAACTGAGGAGACCGAGAAGAAGGAGACCGAGAAGGAAACCCTTCCAGCTCCTGGAACGGCTGCTTGAGTCGTGTCGGAAGAATAGGTCAGGATGAGAGAGTCAAGAATACCAGTGATTTGATGCTATAAACAATACCCCCCTTACTTGTCGCGAGCGCGCCTTGGGTGCGGATCTCTCATATAGAAATATTTTAATTCTGAGGTAGAGCAAAAATTGAGATGTTTATTTCGTCTGTAACAATGTGGTTATGGCAGTGTCTTGTGCAGTCGTACCCTAAAGTTAGGTAGTGGTGAAGCAGGTTTCAGATCTGAGTCGAAAGCGAAGACATCTCATTATCTATTTCCAATCTTATCGGGTGAGTAAAATCGAGGGAACCTTGGCGTAATGTTCCTTGATTGAAGATTTGGGGGAAACTGATGAGTAGTGGTGAGTACCGATACGACATGACGCGCTACAAGCGAGTGGCTTTGGTGGTGCAGAGACTGCATTGGTATGAAAGGAACTACCGGCAGTGTCGGAATGCTTTGATGCAATACACAGTCTACCTCAATGGCACAGCAGAAGCTGAATGGCGAATCTCTTGGATCAGATTCGACGCAATGATCGATAGGAGACTGCTGAAGTTGTAGGGGACTGGAGCTGAATCTCGAGACCCCGTGACTTGGTGATCCCTCAAGTAAGTTGAGCAGTAGATTCGAAATGCTGAGAGCTTTAGCAACTAGAAGATATGGAAATCACTTGGTAGAATACAAAGAGCTCTGTTCTCACATCGTTCGGAAGTAGGTAGTAATTCTTGCTTTGTACTGCAAGGGAGTGTCGTCCAGCACACTACACAGTGGAATTGAACACAATATGTCGAACTGTAGGCGTAGCCCTAGGAGCAATCGCCTTGATTACATACAACTCTCGAATTTCATTTCAAACAAGCACCAGACTTTTGCGAGTGAACAATGGACCTAAAGCCCCTCATTTTGGCGGTCAGTGTTTGTTGTTGGCGAGTCCGTGAGAACCTCAGTACCGGCCCTTTTTGGAGGTGACTCGCGCCTTGGCCCCTGAGCATTGCAACGTCACTTGAGGGAGGGTTCCAGAATAATTGTCTATTTTGCCTCAAGTTAGAACTATGAGTCTATTGAACCTGAAGTCAGAATTTCCAGCACGATAGTTGCATCCGCAGCAAAATATGACACTGGGCTCAATATAGGTCTCAGAGATGCTGCCCCAACAAGCTACCCCAAGAGAAGCGAGCAGCGTAGCTATCAAATAATTAGACAATTAACACGCTGTCTAGTTGAATATCGCCATTATTTGTTTTGAGATGGTGCATCGTGATGTTTTCAATGGTTAAATGTGGTGATATCTGAATCAGATATTGTCAAGGCTCAAAGTGGCAAAGCAGCGCAAGGACGACATATCTAAGAGAGAGCTGTAACTCGAGCAATGCAAAGGGCCCATCTTTGGATTGACAATTTAGGGAACACTATCAAATTGCCCCCAATTCGCTTGTTACAATTAATGTCTTTGGGAACGTCTTACGCCGAAAAAAAGGTCTGAGTGGTTATTGCGCATCTCGGATGGTCTGTCTATAGGCCTTGGTCTGAACTCGCGTTTATCTCATTATCAAGCCCAGCCATCTACGCATCCATCCAATTGTTCTTTTTTTCCCTCCCTGTCTGTGGGCGAGCAAACCAACTCCCTTGTCTTGCACCTGGCGCCCAATCCCCAAACTCTCCTCCTCTTCCTCCTCCTCTTAACAACTACACCTTATATCCCCATACGCACCAGCAGAGTATACGATACGTCGTGTATTACACTCGCACTCGCGAGACTTTCTTCTCCACTATTCGTCTCTCAAAGAGACTATAACTTAGCTTTTTTTTTCTCCCCCCTCCCATCATCACTCTTCTTCCCTCCTGTCACGTCGTCTTCTCCTTTGCCCGCTCATCCCACTTTTTTCTACCTAGTCTACATCAACCAAACGACGCGACTTATTAGCAGCAACAGTGTCGTGCAGCTCAGCTCAACTCGACTATTTCTGTTTGCTTACTTCTCTGAAACGCCTTTTCTTATTCAAGCAGAAGTGATTCACTCTTGTTATATTTGATCGATCGTTCTTTCTCTAGATCAAACTTGACAGCTTACTCAAGTCTCTACTTGAATCTCTCCGCATTCTCTTTTCGGTCGCCGAAACTGAACCTTTATCCTCCTTTTTTTCGGCTGTTGTTGTTCCTTAGAGGTATTAGAGTACGTACCTACCAACCTTGCTCGACCTTGCCTGCCCAGAGCAGCATCTTCCACTTAGGTTGGACCGGCGCGCGCGGGGGGAAAGCACATCCACTCAACTATTGCCTTAGTCGCCCACTCTCTCCTTCCCACTCTCATCTTTGGCGCGCCGCGTTCACTTCTCACTTTCATTTACCTCTTAACACTCTCTACCCACCTACACAAACAACATCTCGCCTTATTTGTCCCCTTTACACTTTAGAATATCTCACGACATCCGCCTCCTTCACTTTTTGTGTTCTGGATGATCTCTTATTTCTGAATATTTCGCGTCGAATCGAGCCTACTATATACTTGAGGCGAGGACTTCCCCTGCCGCCATGGCCCTCGTTTTGTCCGCTGAGGGCACCTTTGAGGTTGGCGCCACGGATGATTCTTCTTCGAATGTCGCGTCGACAACATCAACACCTCCCACTACCGTCGCCGATGAAGTCAGTCTTCACTCCGATTCTCCCAAGCGCGATGTCGTCCACGTCGTAGTCGAGCCGGATTCTCCCCAAGTCGCGCCCAGCACCACCGACCCAATTGAGCCTATCGAGACCGCCAGCCCTGCCGATCCGCCGCCACCTGCCCCGACTCGCTCTCGCCGCAGCCGCGTGAGTGCCCCGGTTTACAATCTTGTTCAATTGAGCGGTACAGCCGGCCATGGAAAACGACGCGCCAAAGGTGACATTGTTGCGGATCGACGACGAAGACGAACTGTCTCCGGCCCTGTCCTGGTTGATAACAACGAAGCAACTTCCAGCCCTGTTCAAGGCGCAACTCCCGAAACCGTGCGCAGTGGCATTGACGCGCTAGGTGTTACACAGTCGGCCAGCAAAATAGACTCCCCACGCACTCGTCGTCAGAAGGTTTTGGAGGAAAGTGTGCCTAGCAGACGTTCTTCCACACGTCTCTCAGGTGTCATTCCACCCATCGCAACTACGCCCATCAAGAAAAGTTCCAAGCTTAGCAAGCGCAGTCGCAAATCTTTGGACAAGGCTCAGGCGTCCATGTCACGCGAGCTGAGGCGCTTGCAGGATACCAAGGAGTTTGCAGGCATTGACGAAAAGCCTGTGAAGTACACTGTCTGGTCAAACGGAAAATACGTCGACCCTACTGCCCCCGAACCCCCTTCGCAAAAGAAGTCGGAAGCTGAGCCTGCCACCGAAGAACTCAAGGAAGCGGAAGCCGAGCCCGTCACCAACACCAGGAAGCGCCGTGTGAAGAAGTATCTTGATAAGGGTCTTTATGCTGGCCAGGATGCACCCATCGACATTTCTAAGGGTTTGAGCGCTGGGGAAAAGAAGGCTCTGGCTCAGCTGCCTGAACTCATCCCTAGTGGTCGCGCCAACAAAACGATGCCTTTGCCCATGTTTAACGGCCTGCGCACGCTCATTGAGGGCCGCGACTTCAAGCTACCTTACCAAGTCTGCAATCCTCTTCCTCCAGGCCAACCCAAACCTGATGAATGGAAGAAGATGACAAAGAGTAAGTTTATATTGGGATTGATAAGATCAGTACCTAACATGTTCTAGATCGATTCATTGGCGAATCTAAAGACTACTGGCGAAAGTCCCCACACTTCCATGACTACTCTTCCAAGTGTGTCTGCAAGCCAGAAGATGGTTGCGGCGAGAGCTGCCAAAACAGAATTATGCTGTACGAGTGTGATGAGCAGAATTGCAATGTCGGCAAGCAACATTGCACCAATCGCGCATTTGCCACTCTCACCGCGCGCCGAAACAGGGGCGGAAAGTACCGAGTTGGTGTTGAGGTGATTAAGACTTCGGACCGTGGATATGGTGTAAGAAGCAACCGATGCTTCAGACCCAACCAAATCATCATGGAATATGCTGGCGAAATTATTACCGAAGATGAATGCGAGCGTCGCATGACTGAAGTTTACAAGGACAATGAGGTGAGTTTCCGAGTCAATTCCACGGCTGTGAGTGGACAGTTGGGCTGACTAAGCAGTGCTACTATCTCATGAGTTTCGATCAGAACATGATTATAGACGCAACCACAGGAAGCATCGCGCGTTTCGTGAATCACAGCTGCAATCCTAATTGCAGAATGATTAAATGGATCGTTTCCGGACAGCCGCGAATGGCCCTGTTTGCTGGCGATAAGCCCATCATGACTGGAGATGAGCTGACATATGACTACAACTTTGACCCTTTCTCAGCCAAGAATGTTCAGAAATGTCTCTGCGGTGAACCCAACTGCCGCGGTGTCCTCGGCCCAAAGCCCCGCGAAGTAAAGCCGCCCAAGACGGACCTCAAGAACGCCGTCAAGGGTGCTGTCAAGGCGGGAAAGCGTAAGCTCAAGGAGCTTATTGGCGATGAAGGGGACAACAGCAAAGCGAAGAAGCGCAAGGTGCAACCCGCAACGGGGGTGAAGCGAGCTCTATCCGACGCCGGCTCTAAGGTAGCTAAGGGCGCGGCGAATGCACTTAGAAAGGGCATGTCGACAGTGACGACAACGGCAAAGAAGGCGGCTCTGGGTTCTAAGCCACCTGCAAAACGACGAGCTTCCACAGGAGCCCTTCTTAAGAAGACCACAACGAAGCGGGTTATTCAGACATACTCTGCACGCACGCCTAAGAAGCGCGCCTCGGAGCGAGCTTCGAGTGTCGGTCTTGTCTCGGCAGCCAGAGCTAAGACAGCTCCAGCAGCCAAGGTAACCGTTAAAGCCACGACAAAGGTGACGCCTTCGTCGAAGACAACTGGAAGTCTTAGAAAGACGTCAAGCCGAGTTTCTTCGCCTCGACAGGCGCTGGATATCACCCGTGACACTGAGATTCGGGTTGTGCCGGCAGACAATTAAAGAATACGAAGGAGATGATGACGTCGGAACGGGGATTTATGCGTGCAAGTAAACGAGGCATTCTAATGGACCTGGATTGCTTTTGGGTGAGGGAACGGGACAGGGGATGGATAGGAAGTCTGGATTCTGCTTTTGTTGCGATTTTCCGCCATCATTTTATCTGCGGGCGCATAGGCGTACAAGGGATTTGGCATTGTACAGTACAATGAACTGGTTGGCTGGCTGGCTGTCAAGGAGATGTGTATCTTTGCTTATTTAGTTTTGGTGCTGTCTTGTCAAGTACGTATTAATGATGCCTCAGTCTATGAGTTTGCAGTGTCGTTCTCATGATCAGCCTGAAGCAGAATCCCACTTGCGGCGTTGATCCTCAGAGCTCACTGGATCAGGGTTGATGGCGATTGTTTATCTTTGAGGTTGCTAACGATAGAAGGTCGTGACACGCCCACCGGGCTAGGCAAACAGGCATCAGAGCTAAAGTTGTCTTCGTCTGTGTAGGGGCCCATACATTGTTCCGTTTGTCTTGCGGCAGGAATACGTAAGGTGAGACGACGTACAAGTTTGTTATGCAGCCTTGGTCTAAGCTTTGTTTTCTCTTTCATAAAAGCGAGAATAGAAAGGTCGACATGCTTGAGAGCGATGCTCTGGTGAGGAGTGCAGCTTACAAGTGGGATGACTAAGATCTCGCGATTTCGCTGCTACAGCGCAGTGTGTGGCATCCGTGCAGCAGACGGCATTTTTTTTTTTTTTTTTTACAAATATGCTTGATAGTGTTGGAATGTTCGAATGTCATGTGTGATTTATGGTCCAAGATACTAAAAGATAAGAAAAATACTGTAGTTACGATGAGTTTTGGTGTTGTACTTAGAATTGGACGGCCAGAATAGTGGAACCCGCATGCAAAACCGCTGACTTATACGACATGACTTTTGTAAGGGAGCAAAGAGAAAAGACGAACATCGCAGCGTGGAAAAGCTAGGAAAGCCATTTTGTACCTCTTTAGCAATCCTGGGTGTCACGAGAAAACGGAAAACAGGTTTGCGCTTGTCGGTCGTGGGGCAGACAGGTTTTACAAACCTTCACATAAACCAGGCGTTGAACTAAAGTTGGGTGTAGTGTTATATGTCAGGGGTTATTCGCCTCACACTCGAAAGAAAAACTACCATTTACTTTGGATTTGGATTGCCAGAGAAGGGTTATTGGCTACGGAAGGAGTTAGCTACAGAAATCACCGGTGCTATTTTGTGGATGTTGAAAGCATTTCTATTCTAATCTATAGCAGGGATATGGGGAAATGACAAATAATAGGGTGCGTGGCCGCAGAGGTCTAAACCGGAAAATAAAACATGACAAAAAAAGAAACAATAGAAATAGTAATACAGTTCAAGAGAGGTAGAAATGTGATTGCGTAGGGGAAGAAAAAGAAATGGTAGTAAAAAATAAAGAGGGATGTAAAGCAAAGTCCAAAGCATGAATAAAAAAACGGCAAAAAAAGAACCTGATTGGTACGAAGGACGGTAAAGGCAGTGAGGCGGCCATAAACCATGATCCCAAAGACACCGCTCATGGTCTTTGGACGCCAGTCCCATCATGTTGTCTAGATCGTCATGATGTATGTTGCTGTGAGAGAAAGCGGCGAATTGTGTCCGTCTCTTGCTGGTTGAGTATGCTTGCCATGTCGTCTCTTGTTGGTAGCCAAGAAGAATCTCGATGCTGTTCCAAGCCGCCTGTTGGGGACATTTCGGAGAGGGAGATGCAATGATGAAGTTGCCTCAGGGGTAATCGCCGAAACCATAGGAGCATACGCTTGTACTTTTGGCTTTGTCAACATGGTATCGTTGGGTTTGCCTCTGAGCACATATATCACGCCGTTCTCGTGTTGTATGATGCTTCTAAACTAAGAGATGTCGCCGAAAGGGCCGTTTGGCATCATTCTTTGACTGAAACATAGTAGACCTGGCAGGAGGAATTGTAGTAATGCGAGCACGACACGCAAACCTTGCCACAAGCGAAGGTATTCTCGAAATGGCAGTTGTAGCATTGCCAAAACTCTGCAGGTCTAGACATGATGAGCGAATGTATGAGTGCGAAAGGTAAAAAGTGTTGGGAATTAAATTTTAGACTGTTTTGCTAGAGGACTTGACGAAGATAATCATATCAGAGCCTTCCAGCATGATCAAGCAAACTATATATGTATATATAGTGGTTTCTAATCTGTTCATAAACTTTTAACATATGATATATGTAACAAGGGGAGGCAAGAACTCAACGGGGCGAGTTACAATTCAACTCCCATGTACAACACTAGCTTCGCCAGTAACAACCAATCCTGCGTCGTGAAATCCATGATGATCTGGTTTCAACTCGTGAATGCGCAATCCACGAAGGAGAACAAGCACAAACAATTTGGAATTGTTTGAAACTACCATGGCTTTCTGCAGTATGACTAATGGCTGTGCGCTCCCGCGAGGTATGATGGCGCAAACACCAAAGAGGAAGGCCATACTAGAAGAGCTCGAGGTTCTTTCAACCCTCCTCTAGTCACAATTATCCCTACCTTAGTAACCATGTCCTTGTTGCGGTGTCAAAGTGTTGGACTGGGTTGACGAGACGGCAGCTAGTTGTTGGTGACAGCATCGTTCTCGGTGCGCGTTGGAGCGTCGTTGAGGCAGTGGTGGTGGGACGAGGGGAAGTTTGAACTTCGCCTCAACAATGAAGCGAGAATAGTCGCATGGGATCGATCGAGCGCACAGGTGCCTGTTAAGATTAGGCGAGCCATTGTATGGTCTGTGATGATGAGCTTCGAGGTTTGTTTTAGAAAGCTCCTGGAAATCTCGACACCTGCCCCTGTAAGATAACCGGAGCCACCATGTTTGGTATACTTGCCTTGAACGCTTACAAGTCATAGTTTGAAATTGGGCTCTGGATAAGATAGAGTCATGAGACGAACGAGAGTCGAGGGGCGCATGAGAGTATTGCTACCCTTTTTTTTCGGTTTCAAGGCCCCACGCTGGCCGCTCGCTCCGCCACAGAACAGCTTGATACACGACGACGGGGAGTTGAAATGTTATTCTGCCTTAGGCGAGAATCCCGCAAACTGCGGAGGAAGCTTGGACCTTTGAAAATCACAGGGCCCTATTTTCTGCGGTTGTCTTCTGGAAATGTAAATGTCAAGTGGTGGATTTGGTAGCAAGGCGAGGAAGGGTGCTGATCAGAGGGAGCGGGGTCGTCATGGAGAGCCCCCTCAGGCATGCCTTTGTAAAAGTTGTACAGGGAAGTCTGCTCGCCTGTCATACGGAACATGGTAACAAAGTAGCAGGGCGATTCAGGGATGAGGTAGAGATATTCCCAAATCAGGAGGAGTTAAGGTAGCTCTGAAACTGAGGCTCAACGTTGGCCGACTTCGGAGCAACGGTGCAGCCTTGACAAACGAATTCGAGACATGGATGCCTGAAGTGTAGTTGGTCGAGACGCTTAATCCACTGTGCCGCATGTTAGCATAAGTTATGCGCCTCCTGGCTTAGATGAGTAAGACAGCTCAGAAGTACCTAAGTGACAAAGTGCAGATGGATACCTCTTTGTAGGACTGTGTCCGTAGGGGTACTCGCTCTGTATGCATACGCAAGGCAGATAGATATCTTCAACTGGTTCGCAGAAAGTAGGAGTGTGAACCGAAAGACCGAATAAATACCGCAGATTGTTAAATCTGGAGTCGTGAAGGTAGAGAAGAAATAGTGTTATTCTGGCTCCAGAAACTGAGCTGGGTAATAGAAATCCCCAAATCTTCGAACGTATATAATACGCCTATAGGCGTTTCTAATATCGATGGTCCGAGGTAGAATATCGTGACAATCTTCTGCTTTACTCGTCAGCTAGTCCAGAAAGATACGAAGATTAATTACCTTCTGCAAAGTAAACTCACCGCCTGAATTGGCGAAGATAGAGAAACAGGTCTTCTAGAGTTATGTCGTTGAAGCTATACGCCTTTGATGGCAGAGTGGCCATAGAATGGATTAATAGCAGTGAAGGAAAGAGAGCAGCTCATAATGACATGCAATATAGGTCTGGAACAAAACTGAAAATGTAAGAAAGAATGTGCCCGGAGCCGATCTTATAAGTGTTTATACAAAGCCTTGTGATCACGGTCGTCTGCTTGCGGCAGAGCCGCATTATAGCCTCATAGCAAGTGCACAAAAGTATAATAAGGCACGCTTAACAATACGGCCGAGGCCCAATAGTGCGGCACCTAGAAAGAGACAAATGACCTCTCCAAGTGTAGGACATTCATTCTCGCTGAAATTCGGCTGCTGAACGAGGCTCTTCGTCTTGTTGTTGACGCTTAATATGGCCAAGGGCTTAAAATTGAGCCCGAGTATCATCAGTACCGTTCGATTGTATCGGTATACCAAGGGTCGCCTAGTGGGTTCCATAATATATGATGTAGTTTTCGACGGGCAAGTTGAAATGGTACAAAAGATTTGATGATTTGGGCTGATCTCGTGTCCGCATAGGGCTGGTGCTCGTGGAGCTACAATAAGGTAGTCAGTCTATCAGGAGACACTCGATTGTTAGCCACTGTACATAGAAGGCTGATTTCAGGTACCCAAGATAATCCTTTGCAATCTCTAGGTTAGATAGTTTTAGCTGATCGATGTCGGGTTGTAAAATCGGAGGTGAGTAGGAAGCTAAGCTCGGGTGACTGGATAAACGACTGGTTCATGTTTTTGAAGAAGATTTGGGCGTCGTAAACACAGAATCATGTGCCCAAGGGATACCTAGGGCAATTGCACCTCTGCATTAATATTTGATGCCTGGCAAAGAGATAGCTGATTTGTCCTAACTCTACCACGTTTCAATGCGTTCCATGCGCCTAGACCCAATAAGAGAGAAGGACTTACATAACCCTCTCGAAGAGCGGGAGATGATACTACACACTCATCTACCTCAAAATTGTTGATCTAATGAAGAAGCATTGTGGCCTGACACGCCAAGGGGTTGCTTCTGACTTTGATCCCTGCTCAAAAGCTCGCTTCGTGGCTAATGCCCCAGACATGAGTGCTGAGAAGGCAGTAGAGACCAAAGAAGCTTGGAAGAAAAGTTGATGTTAGCAACAAAGAGAACACTTATTTACTGTTAAAAAGCCCTCAATCTAGCCTTACGCGTATGCTATCGGGCTTGGAAACCCGCTGACGACTGGTATGGATAATGTGAGGCGGAGCTGCCATTGAAAATCGTTTAGGTCATCTACAGTCACTCTTCATGGTAGCCTAAAAATAGTACTCAACGAGTCTACAGGTAACCAGGCTCCAATTGGCTTGAAGAGTAAGAGAAGCCGGTAGGCCGTAACAGAACGAATCAAGTCTGCAGATAGGTCAGTTTCAAGGCAAACCCGCTACCAATGAGTTTGATTTGGGGCTTGGACAAGAGCCTTCAAGGCATCCAAGGAGATGTGATCCTTGTAGGTTATTGCTTAAAGCGGGGGGTGAGAACCAATCAATTATGAAATCAGAAATCTTGATTGGTCTGTCATAAAATGAAGTTATATCTACTTATTTTGTTGATTGTTGGTCGAGTTGCCAAACCAAGACATATCGCATGTACTTAGAATGCAGTTGGTGGGGGCTGCACCACGGCCTTGCATTGACAGTCTGTTAGAGCTTTAACTGCTTGGCAGCCCAACCAAAAGACAACATATAACCATTTCAGACCTCTATCACTATTACAAAGTGAGAGACGCGATTGAGTGTCCTATACCGCAATGAATCGCCTGTTGGGAGAAAATAGGACAGTTAGTAGTAGGCCATGCTTGTCTGTGATTGACCAAGTAACTAAGCCAATGAGAGGAGAGATAGAGGACTAACAAGCTATCTATCTTGCACTCTACCTACCATACTTTGAATCATTGACTAAATAACAAGCAATATAGCATGAACTGTAGTAGAGAAAAAGATGATTCATCTGTTTTGTACAGCGAATGGCTCTACACGGGTCTACCTACCCCCAGAGACTCGTGAATGGAGGTCCAAATTGGCAACCGGTATCGTGAATATCTGAATGACTTGTCGGTGTCTGCCAAGTTCTCATGGTCGTTTATGGATGACCTGTAAGATAAAGAGCGTCTGCTTCTCTTTAAACCTCTTGAGCTTGATATTTTCTCGAGCCAAATTACTTTAAAAAAGCATTAGCTACCAATTTATATTCCTCCGGTATCATAAGGTACACAACCTGTACAGTGTGGCCCATACCTAATATGGACACGGTGATCCACCCGGACAAGCCGGGTAATACTAACAATGCGACAACACCAAATGAGATCATTACTCAACCGACATCGTCAGCTTTGTACGCCTCTTCTACCCTGAGCGCGGCCTCGAGCGACTCCACTGACAGCTCAATCGACTATTCCAACGTCGATAGCGATGAGATGCGAGCAACGGCCACCAGCAACCGCGCTGACACGCGATGGATTGCGCGCCTGCTTCCTATCCTGATTGTCGGCCTTGTTGGTTACGCAACCTACGATGTCGTTGTATATTGCTGTGGTATGTGTGCGCGCTGCTTCAGTGTCTTGGCTAGTTATCGAACATGGAAACTGACAGGTTTTAGTCCAAAATCTCATTAGAAATCGAGGACAGACAGCTGTCGCCATCGTTCTCATCGTCCTCTACATGATCTTCCTTCTCCTGATGAGCGCGTCCTACATGCGATGCTATATAACGATTCAATTCAACACTGGTTTTGTTCCTTGGACTGCCGAACGGGAGGCACTTGAAGCTGAGCGAAAGGAGAGAAAGAAGAAGGGCGGCGACGTCGAAGCACTCCCATGGTCTCCTCCCGATACGAACCCCGATAGCCCTGGTCTCGAGGCCTTTTACAGCAAGGATATCTTCGTCTGCGAGAGTGACGGATTTCCCAAATGGTGCTCCGAGTGTAAGAACTGGAAACCCGACCGGGCTCACCATTCAGGGGAGTACGGTCGCTGTGTTTATAAAATGGATCATGTATGCCCCTGGATGGGCGGCATCATCTCGGAAACTTGTGAGTCTTGACCTGGTGTAAAACTGTGCACAAATAGACTGACAGATCGGCAGCTTTCAACTTTTTTCTTCAGTTCACATTCTATTGTACATGTTACTGCATCATTACCCTGGCGGCAAATGGATACGTCTTCTCCCTGCGTCAAGGAGCCGGCGAAAGTACCGACGCACGACTCATTGTCGGTCTCGCCGCTGGCGGTTTGTTTGGCTTGTTCACTACAACAATGACTCTCACGGCATTGAGGTTTTGTTTCCAAAATATTACCAACATCGACTTGTTCAGAAAGAACCAGACCTTCCGACTCGCAGTTCACGTCCCCACTGGTACTCGGTCAACTGAACAATTTTCTGTTATTACTTATCCACTTTCGTCTCCTACAGGGGGTTCTGTAACCCCAGAGATGGCACAAGTCAACGGTGCGGCTCAGATTGACGCTGTTACATCTGAAGCAACACATCGAATGTCGGCCAGGGACCTGCAAGCCAAGCGCTCGTTTGCTATTCTCAAGACTGAGCCTGGCGAGAATCCTTGGCATGCCGGATATCTGAGAAACTTCAAGAGTGTCATGGGCAACTCCATCATCGAATGGCTTCTGCCCATCCGACATTCTCCCTGCTGCAACCACGACAGCATGGTAAGCGATTACGAGTTTGGGCCTCTTGTGCTAGAGCTCAAGAGGCGTTACGGGCTTGCTCAAGAAGCAGCCGAAGAAACAGCTGAGAAGAATAGGACTCAGATGACTTCGAATTAGATACCCAAGAGTTTCGGCATTCTTTATAAGGGGCATAGGGCTAAGAGATGGAAAGGCAACCAGAATACATAATGTTTAAACGGGAGTAGGAGTTGGTATACTCATTCGACTTAGATCATCATATACAGCGCACAGTTCTTTTGTTACGCCGTTCCTCTATGCCATTTGAGTTTCTTTATAGTATATATACAATAAGTGTCAAACTATCCCAGCAGTTGGGCTGCATTACAACTATATCGGTTAATTCCGAGGGCCTATCAATCTTACTCACCACCGTTGTACCTGCTAGGTAGTTATCTGGGTCGAGTCTCCAAGTCCAGACTTGTTGTATATTGATCGTAATGCCCTAATGAGAGCTCTCTCTTTCGGCAGGGAACTTTGTCACCCTCACGAACTCGATTAAGTTTCCTCTACCGGCTGGGTCAATGCTCCGCCACGCGCCATCGGCACGGTGGTCCGGGAAAAGTGGGGATCGCTTCCGTTCCGACTCCGAATGCGCCGTATCGCACACTGGAGCTCTGCAGAGAGAGCTATCTGGATGCTACGCAAGCAGGTGGGTTGATAAAAAATCGGGATATCTGCTAAAAGTTTGGAAGGCTACTATAATAAACAGGACATATTCTAGGTATATTATGGGCAAAACTGCCTAAATCATTTCGTCGTCTCTTATCTAAGGTTAGATAATATCCATTCCTGATTATTTACCGGACCGCCTGGCAAGAGAGACCCAGCTGCGAGCTACAAGCGTAAGTGCTTTATCAACCACGACATATATAATAAATAGTAGCTTCGAGATAAGCTTGATAAAATCTTTGCTTTCACCTTGTGGGGCCGTTCTTCTAACCCTCAGTTTGTAGGGCGATTTGAAGCTCGTGGTCGGAATGGCAGTCATTGGCGATAGCCTAGACAGCAACTCCTTTGTGATTCATGTCCATTGGTGTCAGTTATGTTCACGCCAGCAAGGCTGCTTACAGTATCTCTTCTAGCAATAACCACACAAACTTCATGCCAGGTCATGTCTATATGAAGGGCCTAAGCAAACTCAAAGACATGAATGACACTAACACCCTGCCCCTTGATGAGGTGTATAATTTCAGGCACATCTATATTCATCCACAGTGCTGAGAGAAACACTGTAGAAAGAGAACATAGAATCAGGGTGTGGTGGTCTAGGTTAAGTAACATGCATAGCCGTGAGCAACATATTGTTTGACGTAGGCAGTACGTCCATCTTGTTTAATATATTGTTTACTCAGTCAAACTGGATTTGAGTACTCCAGGAGAGTGTTTTTCAGCTCATGTCCCTTACCAAGTAACTTCTAATTCATATTGATACCAGTATTCCGAGTCGATGACACATTCCAGGTCGGAAACCTTTCAGAACAATCGGAACAGGGTGCACCATTACAAAACCGTCTCTTTAACAATTAACTTTCAAAAATCTGCTTGTTGTTACTCAAATCAATTCACTAGATGTATTAAAATACCCATTAGCGATAGACATTCAAGACTTAGTAGGTTGTCCGAGCTGGCGGTGGAAGGAAGTACGTCGTGGGTGGGCCTTCGATATTCCATGCAGGTAAATAATGCTGGGTGTGGACTAATCATATTTCGCGTTCCTTCTTCCCGTCCCTTCAACATCCAAGTCTCATCCAGTCCCATCTCCAGCTTGTCACTCCCTGATCAGCGATATAACTCGATCTTTCAGCAGTACAGCAAAAACGGCCGGAAACCGTAAAGGGTATATGAATAAAGGGGCCTGGTAGCTGACTCTGTGGTGTCTGCGCGTGCACGAAAAAAAACCCCATCTGCTAAAAGAGACTGGAGTAGACACCTGCATCAACAACGTTCTGCCGCCGCAACCGTATTATGCAACTTCGTCGCTCTCCATTACAAACACCGATAAGATCTTGGATCACACTCGCAAGAGATGTCTTACTCTCCTCTTCATCGTTCCTACGGGGCTTCGTCCCCGCTTAACGAAGCTGGCTGGCGTCGCTCACAGTTCACCTACCGCCAGTTCTCGCAGCTTGCAACGTCCAACACTTCAAACCCGTTACGCGTCATCGCTCACATTGACCTCGATGCCTTCTATGCGCAATGCGAAATGGTTCGACTTGGGATTCCCGAGGACAAGCCACTGGCCGTTCAGCAATGGTGAGTTCTTTCTACTTCTCGTGTCCCTAGCTCTTCGGAGGTTAGTATCTTTCTACACCTTCATATTCAGATATGGAACATAGTGGCTCACTTGCCTCTTTGGATTCAACTGCCCTTTGTTAGTCCCGGGACCGAATCTGTCACTTGCTTTTCTTCCTTGGGTAGCCTGTGATTGGAAGTTTGCGACTGGTTGTTACCCAAGCTTGCATTGTACTACCTTCAAACACATGGCATGACTAAGTTGTCATAACATCCTCTCCATGGATGAGTGTTAAAGGGAGTACGCCGAATGCTCCCTCTAGGTCTGGTGGCACGCACGCTCTACCCCATCAGATCCTAGTGGCTTCAATATTGCTTGCCGGCGAAGTACTGTCGGTTCTGAGGGCTTGGGAGTCGATCTCGCAATTGCGCTCAGATTTGCTTCTCCGAAGGACTTGGAGTATCCCCAACAACTTCAGAACGGCTTGTGTAATGCCATGTCCTTGCCTACTTCCAATTCCTTTCGTCCCTGTTTCCTGTTCCTCGTGCTTCAATATCACTGTTGTCAGTTGACATATCTATTGGAGACACCTGGACAAGCAGAGCGATTTCTGCCGGCTTCAACGGAAACGGGCCTCATTTGGACTGCTCATGGGGTCTCGGCGGCTCATGACTGATATTATTCTCCAAATCCTACCCTTTTGTCGTGTATACCTTAATATTCACGCTGATAAAGTTTTCCTGAGCACTATGCTAAAACTCTTTCAGGCAAGGACTTATCGCCATCAACTATCCCGCACGCGAATATGGAATCGGACGTCACTGTAACGTCGAAGAAGCAAAGAAGCTATGCCCTGAACTTATCGCTCAACACGTAGCCACGTGGAGGGAAGGTGACGACAAGTGGGCATACCGTGAGGACGCTGCTGCCAACATCGTGACGGATAAAGTTTCTCTTGATCCCTACCGGCTTCAGTCTAGGAAGATCTTAGCATCAATCAAGGGGTCCTTGCCGTCTGACTTGCAAAAGGTAGAAAAGGCAAGCATAGACGAAGTCTTCTTAGACCTTTCAAGCCAAGTCCATTTGATTCTCTTGGAACGGTTTCCCGAGTTGTCGAACCCACCACCATATGACGACCCCACCGAAAAGCTTCCACTCCCATCCATCGTTGCGCTTGACTGGCAAACCGATGCTTTGATTGACTTGGATGAGGAACAGGAAACGGTTGACCCCGACTGGGACGACGTAGCCATCCTCATCGGCTCAGAAATCGTTCGCAAAGTGAGGTCTGAGGTACGGAAGTTGGGCTACACATGCTCTGCAGGAATAGCTAGCAACAAGCTGCTCAGCAAGTTGGGCTCGGCTTACAAGAAGCCCAATAAGCAGACTGTTGTACGCAATCGAGCAGTGTCCGCTTTTATGGGCGGATTCAAAGTCACAAAGCTTCGAAACCTAGGTGGCAAACTGGGGGAACAGATTGTGTCAACTTTCAACACAGAGAGCGTCACCGATTTGTTAGAAGTACCTCTAATGACCATGAAGTCAAAACTCGGCCACGATACTGGTCTTTGGATCTACAATACCATCCGAGGTATTGACACCAGTGAGGTCAACTCAAGGACTCAGATCAAGTCAATGCTCTCGGCTAAATCTTTCCGGCCTACTATAGACTCGTCGGAACAAGCAATACGGTGGCTGAGAATCTTTGCAGCCGACATTTTTGCTCGGCTGGTTGAGGAAGGCCTTTTGGAAAACAAGAGGCGTCCTAGAACTATCAACTTGCATCACCGTCATGAGGGACAAGTCCGATCACGGCAAGGTCCCATCCCCCAAGGCAAGGCCTTGGATGAGCAAGGTCTCTTCGGACTGGCTAAAGACCTTCTCTCGCAGATCATCGCTGAAGGCAGAGGGGTGTGGCCCTGTGCAAATCTAAGTCTTAGCATAGGAGGTCTGGAAGACGGCGTCAAAGGCAATATGGGCATCAGCGCGTTTCTTGTCAAAGGGGAGGAAGCAGAAGCCCTTCGCCTGTCAACTCCCGACAGCCGTCCAGCCTCAGCTGGCCCGGAAGCATCCGCAAAAAAGCGCCGTATGGATGATGGGGGGATTCAAAGATTCTTCTCGAAGAGACCATCCAATGACAGCAACAGAAGCCCTTCAAACGAGCCACTTACTTCCCATGGCTTCTTTGAAACTGCTCAAATGTCATCGGAAGACCCTCAGGAAACGCTGAGTTTCGCTACCAAGTACGGCCATGAGGCCAGGTGTGAACCCGACCTCCCCGTGCATCAGACTAACGCAGATTCATGGGATTTAGGCACTGCCAACATAGAAATGGATCACGGTCAGCCGGCAGTCATGGATTTTCTTGTATGCTCCCACTGCAAGGCCAACTTCGCGGACCCGGAAGCACTTCAGAGCCACGAGGATTGGCACATGGCCAAGGACCTTCAAGAAGCAGAACGTGTCAAGCCTGCATTCGCCGAACGACAATCTACTGTACGGAGTTCGGCGCAAAAGACCCAAGGAACTCCTTCGAGACGTGGCCGAGGAGGTAAACTGGAGCAAGGTCAAAGCCGGCTCAAATTTGGTTGAGTAGACGCAAAAGCTTTGGGAGCAAAGACCTAGCCAAGACTAGTTTGAGCCCTGAAGATGGGACTAATCATCCTGAAGCTTTGCTTTGTTACATTGGAACTCCGTGTCACAGCATGTTTAGCCGGGCCTAAACGAAAGTATTAGGATCACCAAAGGCCAAGTTGAGTTTATCATGGTGCGACGAAGTAGTTGCAAACGTGCATGTCGACACCTTGCATGGGCAGTTATCGTGACCAATGCTCAGCATGGTTGCACAAAAACCTGCGATTAATTACTGCAGCTTCGGCTGTACGACAACTCATCCTTATTGGGTGTTCTGAAACCCTTTGAAGAGAGGAACAGGTGCACAAGCCGGGGAAGATGCAGTTGCATGGGCACACAATCATGTCAAAACAGCCAGAGCGGCATGACAGGCCGATGAGGCAATGCGGACAGCCGAATCTCATATCAGGGGAAAGCAACTGCTGAGGCATTTCGGCTGGCTCTGATGCTGGTTCAAGCGCCCCAGGATCAACCCAGCAGAGAACCCGAAAGCATGTTGAGAACGGGCAGAGAACCACGCAGAGGCTATCAAACACGATGATAAAATGCTCACTTGGACACAATGCCAAGACGTGGTTGATTCTGGATCAATTTTTCCTGACAGGTCTGGAATGATTGGACAGCAGAGCTTGGGCACTAAGCAGATGGCTCCAAACGCAAAGGTTGGGCTTCAATTGGTGCAAGCATTGCTACCCAACCCACCCTCCAAAGAACAGCCGAACAGTCAGCCGTCAGCCATTCCAACCGGGCATTGGCCTCATATGCAGCTGAGGCAATGCTGGAATATCGCAACACCTGACCAGCATGGCGCTGTGGAAACACGTTGCCTGTCATTTGTGGACGTCAATGATTAGAATTCACGTTTGGCGACCATGACTGGGATGGCATGGAGAACAAGGAGCCACAGGAGCAAAGATGCCCAACATTCCGAGACAGTTAGGGTAAGGCGAAAGATTGCAACCGCAAGGGAACGGAGACACAGCTGTTTTAGCGACAGGTAACGCGTAGCCTGCTAGAGTATCAATGAGCTCCATCTACTTACGTGTCTTTGCGAGTTGGGATGCGATGTCGAACCAGCATATTCATGGGAGTCTTGGATACTTTGGCTGAGGTATAAAGCAGCGACGTGAGATATATGATGAGATGAGGCAATGGTACTTAGGACACCTACCTACGTCCTCGTCCACTCCTATCTCCCGTCACATTGCTAAGATAGTTTCGTGCTTGCAGAACGCGGCAATTGCCAGAAAAAGAAAGCAAACTTTCCAGTTGAGAGACTTGTTGGCTGCGTGGAAAGACGTCATAGTCACCCTCATCAGCGTCCCTCTTATTACGGCTGCAATTCATTCCACGACATCGCAGTACTAGCTCCATTCAACAGGCGCTGATCTTTTTGGTGAGCAAGAGTTTCATGTCGCGTATCAAGGGCCAGGTGGTTTTGTACACGGCGCCTCTACTCCGTTTACTGGCGATCGCAACTTAGAAAAACGGCGTATCGCCATACCGCAGACGGGGAAGAAGGCTCGAAGGGTGCGTTGGGCATCGTTGAAACAAGGTGTAGCCTTGTTCACGACAATACAGACGACATTAGCAGTATCATCTGCCGCGCACGCTTGAAAATATCTGCAACTTGCTTGGCTGTCGATAACGAGCTTTGAGCAAATTAGAGTGCTGGCACAAACAAGGACGTGATATGTACGTTTCGACCGTTGACTTGGACTACGGCGGGTGCGATCTCTAATAAACGCCAGATTGGACCGTTTCTTATGTTCTGGTTTTGACATTTGATCTTTCGATCAAAGTACCCCATACTTGACGCAATTTTGCTATCTTTGGAACAGTCAGGGTACAAGCCACGTTGCTACCTAGACAAGACGACGTGCACTTCCTCAATGGGACAAGACGGAGAAAGAGGCTTGCAGTGCATCAGTCACACCACAGGAACGATACACTATTGCGCTGAATACCAATTGAAAGGGTAGAAGCGAAGTCTTTGGTACGGAACTTTGGACAGTTCAGCTGAGGATATACGGCAAGCCTCGTTGCAGTCTCAAAGCCAACCTACAACGGCATTCGCCGTGACCGTTACCGCAATCATTGATTACTCATCAACACACGGCCGGCTGCGCTGTGACTCGCCAGCCAGAGACCGTTTGGAAGCAGAGTCACAACAAAGACAAGAAGAGTTGGAACTGACACTGAAAGCCGGAGCTTTTGGGAGGCCAGCCTCTTGTGGTGCCCAAGGGTCAGTCACCGCCAAAGCCCAAGCCCAACCTCAAGACCCGAACCTAGCCCGGCAAGGCGGAGACGGCGCCGTAGGGCACGCGCAGCAAGTTCCTCAAGCCCCAGACAGGCCAACCACATCTGGATTCGGTAACAGAACGGTCCAACGGTCCACCAAAATAGGTCGCCACTGGACGCAGGGTGGTTGGCAGCACGGAGCCGACAAGGACCAGGATCAGGATCAGGATCAGGATCAGGGCACTCACGCACGAGGCCAGCAGCGCCGGTTGCAGATCCCGCAGTTCGATGTTGGGCTCGGTCAAGCTTCCGTCACGGTTGGTTTTGGGGAAGACGCAGCCATTGTAGCCCAGTCCGGGGAGGAAAAGTCCTCATCAACAAACGAGATATCAGCATCGTCTCCATCTTGTCTTGAACAATCGGGTTATCTTAGCCTATCCTCCTATCTTGGCTTGCTGCAAAATCAGAACCAGCTCCACCATCAACATCACCACATTGCACAGCAACGGGATTTTGTGGGCGACGACCCATCGTTATCAACCCATCAGCAGCCTCAAGCTCTTGTCTTTGGCTATCAGCATCACGGCCAGCAGCAACATTACCAACCTCCCGCGTGTTCTTCGCCACCACCATCTTTTTCTTTTCCCCTTCCAGCGGCACCAGCATCTCCTCCTCCTCCTCCTGCAACTCCACCGAGGCCACCGCCCAGACGCCGTTTTCAACCAACGACATCTCGCCGTCAGCAAAACCTGTCCCACTGCCGGTCAAATTCCAACCTGAGCTCAAGACGTCTTCTAGGCTCCCGGTCTCCTGCAAGTCACTCTATCACTGGGAAAGCCCCTCGTCAGCGTCTAGCACCACCCTCCCAACAGCCAATAGATGGTATAGACCCACAGAAGCCGCCCACCGCCCACCACCGCCATTCGCCTTTTCTTGCTCCTCACCCTCACCCTCCCGCTTCTTCTCTTTCTGCCTGTTCTACCCTCTCAGCTCCCTCCACGTCTTCTCCCTCTTCCCCCATATCCGTCTCTATCTCGTCTTCCCCCCCTCTATCGACTTTCTCTTCCATCTCTTCTTTCTCATCTCTCTCGTCTCGCCAAACCCCTTTGTCCGTCGTCGTCTCCTCTCCACACATCAATATGTCGAGATCCTCCCGAAACCCTCCCCCCACCGCTGCCGGTACTGGACGACAAAACGAATACTTCGTCCCTCGTGATGGTATCGACCGAGAAGTTATCTCTGCCGACATCTGCCGCTATTTGGGTAACGATGCCCTCGTGCGTCCCGGTCACTACGAGGTACGCCGTCGACTTGATGAATCCCTCCACCACGATGGAACAAATGGCTCACTGCTGGTGACAACAGAACCCTCAGACAGGCCAGGCTGTACAAGGCTACTACATCACCGCATACAGGAATCTAACGACTGTAAGTATTCCTACTTCAAACTTGTCACTTGGAAACCCCACAAGTAACTGACATCTCACCTACAGGCCATGATCGAGGATTTGAAGGCAGATTCTGCGCGATGGGACAGTGAAAGGCGGGCGCAGACTTCGCGCAATACCTCTGGAGGTATTCCTGCCTCGAGAAATGCCGTTGGCGCTCCGCCGAGACACTCATCTAACTCACCTGTAGTGCAATACCGCTACTCGGAGACGCATCAGTCGCGTCAGCACCACGGTCCCACCGAGGGGCCTTACCAGACCGACCCTTATTCTCGTGACCCTGCCTTTGATGGCCCTAGGTACCCTGGAACAGGCGCTCCCGGTTACACTGGCGCTGCCGGCTCCTACGCCCAGTCCTACGGCTCCACAAGTGGTGGCACGTATGGCGGATATTCTCAACCCCAGCAGTCTCCTCCTCCCGCGGATGCTAGATTCAGCTCTACGCCCTCAGCTGGCTCCGTATTGAACCAATCTTTCCAGGCTCCTCAGGATCCCTACATGGCCGTCGGAACAAATCGCCCTCAAAGAGGATATGCCGGTGACCCGTATACTAACCAGATGGCCACCTCGGCTGCTTCCGCCCAGCAGGCTGCCTATGCCACTGCGGCACCCACACAAGCGGGCTACCCGGCCTCTGCTTACCAGTATTCAGGTCAGATTCCTCCTGCGGCCGCTGCATCATACACGATGCAGCCCCAGGATCCCTTCTATGGTCGCGGTGCGTGTAGCAGAGGCAATACCCATCCGGCAGCCTCCTCATCAGAACCCAATACTGATTTTCAAGCTTTAGCAGGCCAATCAACACAAGCATATGCAGCCCAGGCACCACAGTATGATGAAACCCCCCGTACTCGCGCTTCCGCGACCCCAACAAATACTCAAACAAATCCCAGTGGTTCCAGCAGCCGACGTAGTGAGCGAGAAAGCGACAGGCACAGTTCCGACCGACACCACCGATCCAGCCGCCGGTAAAAGGTGGGCTCCTGGATGACCGAGGCCGGATTTTATACCCTTGCCTTTGCTTGAGCTCGGCGAGACGCTCCGCCGTTTTTGCGAGTGTGATGATTTCTGCATAATGACCGGGTCACATGGAGTACGGCTTTTTTTTCCCTTGGATCGACACTCTCATCCTCTTTTCTATTTCTTCCGGATATGATCCCCCTTCAGAGGTTCCAGATTTCTTTTCCCTGGCCGGTGCCATAGTTGCAAGTTTGCATCTCATACAGGAGTTCCCATTGGAAGGTATACCATTTCATCCTTTTTCTGGAGACTGATGTGCCATCTCAAGTCTGGATTCCCAGGAGTCGATAATACCCCCGGACGTACCAATTGCTATTGCTATCGATAATGCCATGGATACACGAACTGGACCTTTGAGACGCATACCCTTGGTGCTTTTTTCTTTATTCTCTTATGACGACTTTGCATTGTGGATGGGCCTTATCTGGAATGACGACCTCATCGACTACGCACCAATATTTGCCACACGGATGAGACCATGCTGCATACGTTTTACATTGGGATACGGCGCTGGGTTGGAAAAGAATAGGGAACCATCCCTTACCAGGTGGATTGGGGGTGGTGTCTCGATGTTACGGCCCTTGCTGTCTGGATTCGCCTGCAGGGAGAGTATTCTGTTTTCCGTTCTTCCTGGATCTGGCTGGTTCTTACTCTTTCCCCCTCATGCCTTTGGCCTCCGGATTCTTCGATGCAAACCATCGTTGAGACGTGGCGTTTTGAAATAACAATTGGCAGAGGCCGGCATCCGGACAGCAAGGTGAGTTCGAACGAGTTGTATATATTAGCCAACCTTCTCAAAGGATCTTTTTGCTTCCCCTTCTCCATTTTCTTCCACTGATGGACTCCCCATGGACTTTATCTTGATATGAATTGTAAAGACACTGACTTGGCAGATTCATTTGAGCAGCTAGGTGCATACTTGAACTCCCTGGACATGGGACTTTTTTGACCTGGACCTTTCCGGACTACCAACCTGGTTTTACCCTCTGGCAATCATGCCCCAGCTTACCAAGGAATGGACCCATCTTAGCAGGAGCTATGTTTTGAATCTGGATTTTCCCACCTACTCAAGCAATGCCTTGCTTTGGATACTTGATACCCGGGAGAGCTTTACCTCAGCCGAGGTTTGCTTCAGTTCGTCTTTGACGATACTAGCGCTCAGTTGCATCCGCCATGAGTTGCCTGGGACGCAAGAAACAAAACAAAAACAAGATCAGAGCATACCGTTGCAGAGGAGTCAAGGTAACATGCAAACAAGGTGACTCAATGTTCTGTCAACCTGGAATCATTCTCGTTGGAGTACCACCGGATTGCAACTTGCTACACTGTTGACTGCGACAAATGCCGTTTGTTGCTTTGGATTCCATGGATTCTTTTACTGTCCGCACTCGGGGCTCAGCCAACTTGAAGAATCTTTTGAGAAGAGTCAACCTGTTCAAATCTGGACTTTTGCTACACCTTGCTGGTCACTTGACAGATGTGATATTTCGACACGCCGGACGAGTTGTGCGTATGGGATTATCATACTGGGAATACCGTCAACAATCTGATTAACGACACGCACGGACCGCCATTGTCTTTTGTATTTCAACCGTTGTGAACCCTGGAGCAGCATTACAATTCTTCTTTCTGGACTTGACCAAACCCGAGGAACCGACTTAGTGTCCGCGGATGCTGGATCTGCTGACAACCGGAAGCATTGGCAACATCTGAATGGCAGCGTGCATGGTGGCGCACGAATGGAGTGATGAATGATTGGGATCTGTAACATTTTGGCTTATCATATTTTCATGTTTGTTTTCCGACCGTGGATCCGTGGATATTTCTACCGTTTTGTTCTGTTGTCTTCTTTTATGTTATTTCTATGATCTGGTCTAAGTCACGGCCCGCTGGAGATAAAGGGAGTTCAGGAGGGGTTTCTTTCAATGTCTGGAATAAGGTGTCTGAGGTGAACTTGTTGTTTTAATCTGTTATTGCAAAAGTCTGTTGTTTCGAATACAAGAGTTGGCCGTGTCATCAACCACCAACCGTTCCACCTTGCCTTGAAATGAGATTTGTCCCGCATGAAATAGTACATTGAAATGCCCCGTAGTAGTCATCCACCATTGGAAGCCATCACCGCCTTGTCGCTGCCTCGTCTGTCCAGTTACTTCTGTCCACGGGTTGCCCTGTTGTGTCGACGGTATGGATGATGAGAGTGAAGCCGCTGGTGAGAGCAATGGGCGGTATGATGGTGCCTTGGCAACTGATGACCACCTCTAGTAGCTGGCTGGGGCGGAGGCGGTTCGAGGATGCCCACTTCAAGGAGCATCGCGATGACAGCACGAACCCACAGCTCGCAACGACTAGGTTCCCCAGGTGGAGGAGCAGGCTCTTGAGGGTTGAATGGCCTTGGATAGCGCTTGATCATGGTCTCCAAGCTGTCGAGATCCTGAGATGCGATGGAGCCGACCGGCTCGCTTTCGCGGATTGGGCCCAACTGATCTGGGGAAGTAAGATGATCGGTCACAAGAGGTAGTATAGGCTGTGGATGCTCTGGGTGAGATATATCTGTGACAAAGAAGGCGTAGCCAGCAAGTCGGGGAGGACCGGTCGGTACATAGATCTTGTGGACACCACCTGACTGCTCGATGTGAAAGACTTGATAGCGAGGTGGCTCCGGACCGCTTGCAACGGGAGGGTTAGGAGGGTCGGAGAAGGTAGCGCCCTGAGGCGAAACATCGCCTACGGAGATTTCCTTCAAGAACATGATAATGCTAGGTCGAGAGCTGTTGAGAAGTGTGTGAAAAAGAAGGAGGTTAGCTACAGAGCAAGCCAGTCGAAGATCCAGCTAGATATAGCTTATGTGCCCATGAATTTGAGTCAACTGGGTGCCAGGGAACTCAAGCCAAGCGACCGAATCTTTTCGGGTCGACCGATGTCCTGTATGAACCCGTTGATATCACTTCATGGGTATTTGAATACTGGGTTTCGGAGTCTGCAGGTGGCCGGACGCTGAGTTGTCAGCATGTAGTGTGCCGGGATGTATGTTTGATGTAGGTATATGGTAGGGACAGGTATTGCTTGCTTCTAGATAACAGTTTGAGAACTATTCACTGTGCTCTTGCCGGGTTGCACAGATGTACAAACAAGACATATTTAGATGCTCGCATATCATGCCAGCACAACTTTGACCGAACGATGGGGAGATTCTGCACTCGGTGACGGGATAAAGCTGGCATGGTGGCAGCACAAGTACAACCGCATGGAAGCGTCTCAGACGTGGCTGCTTAACTGTAAATGGGAACTCGGCCGTCCTGCAATAAGCAAAGACTGCAGTTCTGTCTGTTATCAGAGTGAAGCCGACACGGGTGGCTGCGTGAGCTCAAACGCGAGCCGGCGGAAGTCATTTGTCGGCGCGTCAAACAGAGCTGATGTTGACGTGCATGAAGAGTAGAGGGGGTGTGCTTAGTTGATGCGGACAGTCGTGTTGTGTGGGAGCTTCAGAAAGAGGATTGGTTATTGGCAAAGGGGTTTGCTCGTCATAGGAAGATGAAGTAGAAACGGAGCTGTAACAGTAACAGAAAAGAGGAGAGCCTTTCCGGATCGAGGCATAATAGAGAAGGCACAAGCAGACGCAGTTGCCTCGCCATGGCCGGCTGCATCTTGAAGTTTCGGTGTAACTGCAGCTTCCCGTGAGGATCTCCGCGTGACTGCCCACGGTAGGTATATCCAATTGTTTGTGGCAATAAGGTAAGCAATTCACAGAAACGAACCAGTGGCAGGATGAAAAGGATACATGACATTCAATTGTTGAAACTATCAAACATCGCAGATATAAGCATACTAACAAGAGATACCAAAGTGACAACCCAATCGAAGCAGAAGTTGCCTTGAACTCATCAACACGAACCAGCAACTTCCGACATCTTGAAGGAGCTGAAAGCCAGTCTTACCATGCCAAATTTCCACCAGTTTGGTCTCTTCCATCCTTCATCGATAGGGCAGCCTCTCCTCCTGGAAGAGTGCCTTGGCGTAATCACACGATATGCTTTCACCGTCCCCAAAGACGTTGAGCAGCAGTGCCAGCTCACGGGAAACGAGATGACGCTCCTCCGGGCCATACTCCAGGTTCGGATTAACAACTTCTTGTTTGGCGATGCGCCGCTCGCGAAGCTTGGCGAGATCCTTTGCCGTGATGGTCTTCCCGTCCTCTGAGCATGAGATGAGGTCGTCGATGAGATCCTTCTGAGGGGTTATATTGTCCCCTTGCTCGTAATCGCGACGAGTCAAGGAAACGTCGTGCTCTAGCTCGCCGTGAAGGCCCAGCTGGTCCAAGTTGATGACCCGGTAACCCTCTGCGTCTCGTTGTCCCCCCGAACGGATGTAGTAGTGTCTGCAGCAGCCGTAAACCCACTTCATTGTTTTGGACAGTGCTCTAAGTCCTGGCGATTGCTGAGGAATTGAGTCGAAGAATTCTTGGGGCCGACGCTCATGGAAGACGCGTGCACTAAGGACACCACCAAGACGCTTGGATAGACCGACTGCCTCCATCGCTTCGAGAAACTCCTGGTAGCGTACATTTCTCCCATCGCGAGCGAGATAGCCGTGGTTTGCGAGGCAGTTTATGACTGGGCAAGGACTTCGTAGCTCGTCTGGCCCAGGACGGGCGAATGTTCCTCGGGTAATGCACTCGTGGGCTTCTTCAATCTTCTCGGCTGGAAAATCCACGGCCTGGGCTTTGTATGGGCATCCCATTGTGGTTTATCGATGGTGGTTGGGGAGTTGGAGTGCCTTATGGAGGAAAAGCAGACAGATTTTATATGTGTTCGCAGAGAATAAGGTCTACAGATATGTGAGGAGAAGCTTTCTGTGGTAATACGTTCGAAAGGTAAATTGAAAATGCATGAGAGTTTGTTTGTTCTGCCAAATATTTAACAAGGAGTCTCCTTCATCAATATAGAGGTTTTGCCTTTGGCAGGCAACATATCATCTAACTCCTCAGGGCAGCTCTGTTGGTTAAATCGTATCGACCGAATCAAGACTTTGAGTCCAGCGGTGAAGATGCTGACAAGTAGAAGTTCCAGTTTAGAAAACAAGTCAAACGTAGACAAGAAGAGGGGAATCGTACAAGTACAATTCCCCTCTCTCACCACCCGTGCTCGGCCAACACGTCGACAGAGTTCCGACACGAACGGCTTGCCGGAGATGTTGATCCCGCAATACTACCGAGCTGTAGCCCCTGGATCGACCTCTTCTGTTAGTGGCCGAGAGCTTTTGTTACTATTACCAATCCGTGTCCCAAATTGGCTTGGGGCTGCGTCCTCCATCAAAGATCAGATAAGCCTGTCGATGCGACCAGAACCATTTGAGTGTCCCACTCCATGTCAATTTGAGAACCTTGATTATGCTTTCTGAATGAAGATCAGAGGCCGACGAGGCTATGGCTGCCAGGTACGGAAATCCGTCGTATTCTTCATCTCTGGGATCATCCAGGTCGCTGTCGTAGTCCCCATTGCTGTCATCTCCATACTCAAAGCCTAACCACAGGGTTTCTCCGTCAGTGCCACCCACTGGAATTGGTGCCTGGAGCCCATCTAATCGAACCTCGCCAGCACTCTCTAGGTGCTGGTCAGCGTAGCGTAGCAGCATACCTCTGATGCCCGGCTTTTCTGCATGCTTGCACGGTGTCACCTCGATTACACCCTCCAGCATGACCGAGTTGGCGAAACAGTCTTCAGAGAACCGATCCCCTATTTTGCGCCTGGGATAACTTGGTAGGGAGGCTAACTCGGAGACAGCTTCTTCTTTCTCCTGGAGGCTAGGCCGGGGAGTCTCAAAAGCGAGACATTGTATACCATGCACTGCCCCTTCCTGAAAGTAAACACGGCTTGGGTTTTCCTTTGGTCGATCTAGTAACTGAAAGCGTGTCATTTGGGTTGGCCCAAATGTAAACGTACGGTTCTTACTCGTTTGGAACTAAAAGATCCGGTATATTAGCTTAAAGTAGCCGGACAATACCTGCTCGTCACATACTTTCAAAGAGCGCCTGGCTGGTCCACTGGCGCTCCAAATGAACTTGATGAATTCGCCGGGACTGACAGGCATGAAAAGCCAGACAGAACGTTTCTCAGGCTCGGGGGCATATATGCCAACATCGTCGCAGCTTGTATGCGCATGAATATTGACGATGTTGCCTGAATAACGCACTGAGTAGCCGATGGTATCCGAATCGTTACAAGTAAAGTAAGTCATCCTTAGTGGAGCATCAGGCCGTTCTGCTTCAAAGCGAAATGATTTGAGAATGGGTTGGTAAGGCGTAGGCCAAGCAGGCGGCTCCTTGAGAAACTCAATGGGAGCAGTAAAGGTGTTAAATGCATCATGAGACACTGAGCGCAGCTTCAAGCCCTATCTATTGCGTCAACAACCCGAGACCAGCAGTAACTTCAGGAATGCGGAACTTACATCAGACGACGCAAAAAAAATGGGCTTGATAGGATTAACGAGCAAAGTTGTCCACCAGATGCCAGGGACTTCTTCAACTTGAGGTTCGGTCGTAGAGTTCGTGAACACCATATCGACAACGCCAAGATGATCCCTGGCAACATGAACCAATTCGACAAGTCCCTGATGTTCTGGGGCAAAAAAAGGCTTGGTTTGGTCATCATCGGACCAACTCGAGAGGGAGGCAATATACTTGACGCCGTTGATTTCGACAAAGCGTGCCTTCAGGGGTCCAGAGAGATCGATGAGAGTCTTTCGTTTCTCTTGTGCCTTCCGTACCTTATGAGATGCCGATAACACAAGGTACTCGACTAGAAGATAATCCGCAATCAACAGCAGCACATCGAAATTGGTGGTCAAGCGGCGGCTGCTGGTGGTGGAGTCTTTGCAAAGGGAGATTGATAAATTGTCGGCAAGGGTCTTTCGGGCCCATACAAGTCTCTGGGACTGTTCTTGGCTGCAAGGTTCGAAATGCGGCGTGAAGATATCGACGAGTTGGTCCAAAGAGCAGGGGGCTGCACACGCGATATAGGAACATTCCTGGTGGAAGGCAGGGTCGAGCGTTTCGGGCTCGAGGCGAACACGTCGGCTCTTGGGAACGTACGCCCGAAAATACTCACCACGGCCTTGGAAACAGACGTTGTCTTGACACCAGATTGGCCCATTCTTGGAATAGAAGTCGGAAAAGATGTCTGAACGTATGGTGATGGCCTCGCCTTCGACGAAGTCAAATCCACAGAGGAAACATCGATGCGAATAGTCTCCGCCTTCACCAATTTCGGGAAAGTCCATGAAGAAAACGGGTTTCACTGATGGTCTAATCCTGTGCTCTTCTTTGCTGCAAGTATTGCTGGGTGGGCGTTATGCTTGAGTGTTGAAGATGATAATGAAATTAGGTACTATAGGTAGATTAGGTATTAGGTAGGTAGGCTCAGAGAAGGGTAGCTAATCAGGGTGCTAGGTATTTTGTGGAAGGAAATGGTGTAGATAGAGGTGGATGGGCAGTTGCAGACGGCTGCCAACATTACAAACAACGGCAAGTGACGGGTAGCTCCCCCGGCCGGTTCTTTTTTGATAGTCTGATTCAGGCTTCCATAGTACTTTGCAATCGACGCAATTAGACCAAGCTACTAATATGTGCCTTGCCTCCTTGTGCTATTGTGTTTGATGAGCATATATGGATGCCAGTCAGCCAGTGGCTGTCTAGGTCAATCACAATGTCACTTGTTCCATTGAAACGTCATGTTTCTACCATCAGGTGAAAAAACATTCAAACTTCTGCCTGGAATGGGGCGATCACACTGTGTTTGGCAGTTTGAAATGCCGTTAGACAAGTAACGAGCAGTTTGCACTACTTGCAAAAAGTTTATAAAGCAAAATCCTATGTTTTCTTTATGGCTGGGTCTGTCTCTCCTCGACTATAAACTCCTTATGTTCCCTCCTTCTCTCCCTCCCCTCGTTTCTCTAATACTTCATCTACTGACCATATATCATGAGTCGCATTATATAATTGCCAACACATGGGCAAATACCTCTCTGGTCTAGGGGCCTGACGAATCATTGGAGTGCTCTAAAACCATTGAAACCAATATTCAGAACCTGTCACTGCATTTATATATGCTTCTTTCGTCTTTGCTGGCACACTTCCTTTCACGAAGGAATGCCATACACTGTACATGACCACGCGGTTCTTGGCTTTTACTCTTGGCGGAATAGAGATACCTCCAGCCTGTGAGGTTGTCGGTCTCGTATCCCAGGTACCACAACGATAGAAGGGTACATCTGCCTATATATATATATGCAAAGAGAAGTGCTACTTACAGACATTCCAGCTATATGAAGCCTAGACTAGTAGCGTGAAGGTAAACCCCACCTTGGCATAAGACTTTAAAGGAGTCTGAGTAGCAAATGTAACTAATACATCTCTGCATCCGGTGCGACCTTCAACTTCCGAGAGGATATTGACGAGTTGGCCACAGGCTTTGCGGTTGATTCCAAGTGGAAAGGCCATAGAGGGAAGTCTATCACATCTCCAGGCTTGACAGTATCTTGGTCGGTGTGTTCCCACAAGAGATGGGCGCTATGAAAGCACGCGCTGGAATCCGATGCGACAGTGTATATGGGATGACAACGTTTGAAATCGCCTAAGAAGGGTTACCGATACTCCTAGTTGATGTGAATCACATGCAGGAGGACGACCTCCAGAAGCTAGCTATTGGGCTCAGTAGGGACAACAAAAGCAGAGAAGGGGTCTAAAATATGGATTAAGTCCACATCAAGTTTTATCGCACTACAACTCGTCCATAATTTCTAGAATGACTCGTCTCGTCCAGCTCTTAAGCCATTGACTAGGACTTGATGAAGCAACCGCTATATATATGCCCAGGTCTCTGCAACTACAAAGCCCAATTACTGGAGCCCCAGCAAGGACGACTACATCGAGCACCTCTCTGCTCTTGCCCCCACAGTTGATTACAAATTGACCAGACTTCACTACAGAGTCGAGATCAACCACCTTGTTGTAAGGTTTACCGATAGCATAACACTAGAGTAGCTCAGGGGCGCCATGGCACAGAAACCTCCAAGCAAATGATTCCGAAGAGACAGGAAGTAACACAGAAAAACAGCAGGAAGCGACAGCTTAAGAAAACTATAGGTCTCCTGCGTGACGACATTGTCGATGTTGCTCACTGTCATTTTGCAGAACGATGCTGGCCAAGCTAGTCAAAAATGGTGTTGTTGATGGCTTCAACCTCCTATATATATATAAAGGAAGAAACGTCCTAATGTTTCCCCAAGAACTTCTTTCGACTGGAGAGTCTGATAGTACCATATTTGGACACGCAATCGACAAACAGCAGTGGGTAAAAAACCACTTTCAACAATTCATCATGTTCCCCCAAATGTGGCTTTGGTTATTAGAAGTCACTACCAGTCTGTGGTAATCATCCATCATATACCTTTTGCTCGCACCGTTCTAGTTAAGTCAGCTTTGAGAAACTAGGCATTACTACGTCAAGTACAAACTGAAATCATCTGTATGCCCTCCATTCACCTGCGGCAGCATGAACCTGGTGGCAAGCTAGAATGTTGCCAGTGTCAGCTGCCTGTCAGTGAAGGTAAGTGTTTAGCGAAGCCTAAGCCACAAAACAGAATTAATTCTATACCTTACACAGGCACCTATATTGCAACGTCCAAAATCATATATATTGCATACAGTCGAATACACAGTATACAATCAACACTTGCTTTCGGCTTTCCAAATTCCTCACCTTCTTCTCTATCCATGCGTTTATCTCTTCCGTTTTCCCCTGCCACCCTCTTGTCATGCCGTGCGATCGTGTTGCCCGATGCGTTCTCTACGGTCTCATTCTCGAAGAAGCCGGTGCTGGTATGCCAGAACCCTCTACAATATTGAGTCAAGTCCATTTATTCTGCGAGATTTAATGGTACTGACTCAGACTCGAATAGACGCTGATATCAAGATAGAATATCATGAATGTTGCTTGCAGGACGTGGCAGTGGAGTCCGTCACAAGGTTGACTGAGGTCAACAGATACTATTTTCAACCTCCGTTTGTTTACCAAGAGGCAAGAACTCACTTGCAGTGGGCTCGAGGGGAAACTATCGAGGCGCTGTCGTTATACTTCGCGAGATCTGAGTCGGGAGCTCAGCGTCTGGTCAGCAGGACCTCAGAGGTGCTTCGATCCATCGCGGAGCACCTGCTCTCACACTATGCTGTGAGAGCTAATGAGGCCCTGCTGACCAGACCAACTGAGTTCTCTGTTGACTTGACGAGGCGACTTCGATTTAGACAAGTCGGCTACCACGGCCAGCAGTACGTCTCTGGAGTAGAAAGGATTAACCTAGTCCAACCACTACCAAGGTTGGCATCGAATGTGATGCATATAAAGGAAGACCATCTCGGTGTGTTGGACGTGATTGTAGCAGACTCATCCCAAGTTGTACAAGTTGATGAAGTTCCTGGGATCTGGTGGAGAGCCATTCACATCCCATGTGGCAACTGCCTCGTCCTGGTTCAAACAGACGTAAGTATAAACCTCAACGACATGGCAGCCACCAATCATGACATTTCCAGGGCATCAAGATACGCAAGCTGTCACCTTAGAACCCATGCTCCATCTGCCTGTGGTTTCACGATGGAGATACTCACTATCATGAGGTGGCTTGGCCTATCCCCGTACATCACCTGACAATTCGCTGGGAGTACGGACCATCTACATTTCCTGCACGGATGGCTTCCCTCGTGCTGAGCCCGTCTGTTGTCGGCTTCTCAACATGCTAGACACATGTCTTGAAAGACTTCCACGCTCACCAACCCAACGAGAACACTGAACAACTCTATTGTTATGAGCCCAACCGCGATGCAGTGTGGATCCACACCCCTTTTGACGAAGGCGAGTGTATAACTGAGATCTGTTGGGGAAGGATTGCTGGGATCGTTGATGCTCTGGGCGTAAGTTTCCCTCGCCTCGTTTGACAGAAAGGCTTACTGACAATTTGCAGCTTCGTACTAACAACGGACGAGAAGTGTTTTTGGGCTATCCCGAAGCGTTGCCACATCTCGATTGGATCCTCGTTTCTAGACCCCCAAGAGAGAAGTATCGCTTTTTCTACGAGGCTTTTTCGATCAATGGAGTAAGCTGTCTGGCCCTTGAGGAACCTCGACCTCCGTCGGATCAAGACGTTGAGGATTTTGGCCCTTTGGCCATGATACCTCATATTCCAGTATTTACATACTGTGCAGAGCCTTTCTTCTATTCTTCAGCAACATGCGTTCGATTTCCACAATAGCTCTCTGCCGCGTCCTTAACCGACGGGGAATTCTGGGTATGCTGTTGCAATACCATGATGGTCACCGAGACAGTCTTGGTGAAGTCCGTTTGGATGGGCTTGAAGACCCCATTCACATCGGTGAACAAGACCGTATGTGGTTACGATTCGAGTACGAGCCCACGGGAATCATCGACGAGCACCCTTGCTTGGTAGAGATATCCTTCTCGCCCATTGAGCCTATTGTGCACAATGGTCATGATACTGACGTGGTGGGGATCAACTGTCTCGAAATTCGTTTCGAGGGGGACCTTCGTTGGTGGTGGTCACCAGTACAATGTCAGGTCTTTTATGGTATCCAGAAAAGTTTGGAGCCAAGAGATGCGGAGAGATGGCTTCTGCTCGAGGGTTAAGTATAGTGATGGGTGCCGATATAACGATCAAGCAAAAGTATTCATGGGCTATCCCCATGGAGCCCGGAAGATATAATTTCGGCTCTTCCATACTCCTGCGTGCTTCACTTTGTTTGGTTACAGTACTACTGGGCGCCCTGCTATCATATCGGCATAGTCTGCTGGTCAAATCCAGAACGAGTTTGGAGAAGGAGAGTGATGATTGCTTGGTACTCATAAAGTCACTATATTATACTCGACGAGACAGACTTTCTCTATTTGCCGAGAAAGTGATATTACTTTTCTTTAATCCTTCCAATATACGTCACTCTCCCCTTGATTATTCTTGTCGAAGTCCCTTCTATACCACATACTATATATGCCTTCACACTACTACATTAAGGCCGAAGAATGGCCAAAGCCCGTACACCTCATAAATCATATATATATTACCTTATGTTCGCAAGACTCTCGATAAGATGGCTCTGATACACCCTCTTAGCCTTTTACTCCCTGAGGTAATGGCGAATAGATTATAGATGCCTGAACCGCATAGCAGTGTCGATGTCAGCATCGTGCTCCTACCTGTGAGGAATGTCTAGAGTCGCAAACATCACGAAAGCGATCATATGACTGCCTTCCCTGTAACTTTGCACCCTAACCGTTTCCAATGGCTCCAGGGTCCATGGCCGAAGCCAGCCAAAATGGCAACCTTGACAATCAACCGTCAAGGGGCGGTTGGGTTGTCCACTTGTTGGTCCAATCCCTTGGAACGGGTACATAGCCACGTCTCGGGTGAGAATTGGAATATCTGTGAATGCGGACAAATCCGTGCCGCTGCCTGGCTTTTTACGCCATTGGACAAGAATGAAGTCGTTCTAGAGATATGGGTTGGCACAAGCAGCGGGTATATCGATTCACTGGGCGTAAGTTTATTAATACATTGGCTCGAACATGCACATCATATGGCTGACAGTTGGGATACAGTTTAAGACCAGCAAAGGTCGAAGTATTTGCCATGCTTGTACTACTCGATTGAGTAGCATAACTTGGGTCCTGGCTGATCTCCTCCAGGGGTCACTCAGAGAATTATATTATGGTATGGATGCATAACTGGGTGTAGGGACGCTCACCTTCAAGAGTCCCCTCCCATCCTCGGAGCCGTTGGGTCAGTTTGACCCAATGGCGACGATACTTCTGATACCGATGTTTGAGTACTGTGTTGAGGATTTCTTCGGTAGCTCTATCAACCTGGAGAATGCTGTCGAGGTGACCTTCTGCAAGCTGGAACACAAGCCAGAGATTATCTCTGGCATGTTGTTCCGCTTCGAGGGTGGTCACCGGGAAGCACTGGGTGAAGTGCGCCTTGATGGGCTGCAGGAACCAATGCTTCTCAGAGGTAAAGGACATAAGGTCTTGTACCTCAGGTTCGGGTATGATCCCAGTGGGATCGTGCCTGAGCATCCAAACCTCCTCGACGCGCGCTTCAATCGGTTCGAGGAGCCCCAAGAGCCCGACTTGAATCCTGCCAACGATCCGGCAATAGCTGGGCATCGGTACCTTGAGGTGTCATGGGAGGGGACCCTGGAATGGTGGTGGTCGCCTTTGCAATGCCAGATTGTGCATCAAGGTGTAGCTAGCCTCCAACCTCGAGATGCCACTAGGTGGCTCGAGCTTAGGGGTTAGCCTCGCCCTTTCTTTGGAGGTTCTGGCTTTGCTTGCTGAGGTGCTCGTCGAGACAAGACCAGTTTGTGTTGTCTATAGACAGCAGGCGCAGATCTTGAGCTGTGATGTTCTATGTCGCCTAAAATTGATAAGTTCAGGAGTGATGATTTCCTGATTCTGTGAAAAAGTTGAGCATGCAAGAATATCAACCTAGTCTTTCGACCTCTACTTCCATACGTAATCATCTAGCCCTTTGAGTCAGCCATTCTGAATAGGCTATCATTGAACTGAATGGAATCTCTACCCATGCACGGAATTCGTTAGTGTACTTCGAGTTCAACACCATTCAGTTAACCAGAATAACGAGATGTTGATGGTGACGTTTCGAGGCCCGCTTGCATCTAAGCCAAAAGCGGTGAGGAAATGGCGGGGCACTAATGTTATGATGCTGGACCCTGCGATTTGACTGGATTTCCCCGATTTATTTATTTTGGCCATTTGGATTTTTCATGGTTTTACCCTCCACTCAGGGACCGACTCTTAGCAGTAACAAAGTAACAACTCCTTCATGTATGATGAAGAACCCTCTTATTTCTTGCATGGGCGCATTCTTACTAGTGACATTCCATCTAATGGAAATTAATAATTGAGGATCTTTCTGGGGCCCTTGCGGTTGTCAGGGCATTATCCTCTGGGGAAAGGCACGGCCATGCCTCTAACTAAGATGAGACCGACCCTAAAAGTGATCGACCATTCTGCCGTGAGCGACCTCGTGCATTGCTCGTGGCAGACTCGTGCTGGTGCTTATGGTACTTGTTCACAGGCAAAGATTGAGTACAAGGGCAAGTACCGTATCCAGTGGCTCAAAATTGATTTGCTTTTTCATGTGTTTTGACTCGATCTATGGGTGTGTTGAACGTGAGAACCCTTGCATTAAGTTAAGTTATTAACTGCCATAATCACCTACCCGGGTTGTTCCTGCCTTGGACTGGGATCCGGACCTGATTGCTGTTGCTCCTGCCGCATTCCGCTGTCTGACATCGTGACTTCCTTTCTGCCACCGCCGGTCAGCCATGCCCAAACGTGCCTGTCTGCTTTGCCCGGATTAACAAATCGTTTCTCTCCGTTTAAACCATCCCTTTGGCAACCCGATCCTAACAAATTCTGGTGTTTTGAGGCTTCAATAAGATCCCATTCAAGATATTCATGACGATTTCCTTGTCATTCCCTCCCACCAAAAAAAGAAGACCCGCTCACAGTCAAAAAGTGTGCGTGTGTTTTTCTCCCTCCTCCAGTTCATTCGACTCCGTCCCGACGCCGTCTCCAGCTTCCGCCGCCGAGCGACCGAATTGCGTCCCACACACAAACCCGCCCGCAGCTGGAGCCCTACCCGGTCCCAATCAGAACCTGCATTTTCCCATCTTTTCGAGCCCCTGGACACTCGCACACACGGCTCTGGTGCTACTTTCTGCCGACTACAACTTTTTGGGCCTCTGGCATCGTCCGTCGGGACCTAATATTTTGTTTCTTCGAAAAGAAAGCAAGAATTTCTGTTAAGAAAAGTCACTGCGGCTTTCGAAGGCGAGACACTCGCACCTCGACTCGAGACTGCATCTGCATCACACTGTGGCCCGTGGCCTTTGGAACTGTGGACTAGCTGGGCTTTGTGCTTTTCTTTGGGTGTTCTTGGGTTGTCTCTAGATGCCCCGCCATCCGCCGCTCGCCATCCTTATCCAGACCTGACAGATCCTGATTCCGCCTCTTTCGTCCGCCTTCGTTTCTACCTCCCACTCCCATCGCCCTCGGCCTCGACGTCGACTTCCCTCCATATCCACACTTCATCATGGATACCGCCGCTGTGAGGTCCTTGCTAGCTGCTAGCTTGGATCCTGATGCAGACAATCGGAGGCGTGCTGAGCTTCAGTTGAAACAGGTGCGTCATGTTGTGTGTTTTGCATCGAGGGAACGCTTTTTTGCTCCAATATTGGTGGAAGTTGTGTCGACCATTTACTCTATACGTTGAGCTTGGTGGCTCGTTTACATCTTTTTCGTTGTTCAGATTTTCTTGTGTCCAATTTTGCTGTGCAGCTGCCCGTCCTTTGCGCTGGTCACAAATCTCTAAACAGAGCGAACATGCTAATATGTATCGGTTCTCCATTTAGATTGAAGAACAGCCCGGATTCCTTGAATGTCTACTTGATATTCTACAGGCCGAGCAAGAAGCGAGCGTTCGTCTGTCGAGTATGTTCTAACCCAACGCTGCATGTCCCTCCATCCAGCGCTCCCCGTGCGATTTGCTTCAATAGTCCAGATCTGACAAAATCGTGCTGCTAGCCGTCATTTACGTCAAGAACCGCGTGAATCGTTCTTGGTACAACCCTGAGGGTTACTCTACCGAGCCTGCCGCCGCCGTAATCCCTGAAGATGAGAAAGCTCGTGTGCGAGAGCGCCTTCTGCCAATTCTTGCTGCCTCCGAAGGCCTCGTCCGCCAGCAACTTATCCCCGTCCTTCAACGAATCCTCCAATACGATTTCCCGGCTCGTTGGCCGAGATTTATGGACTTCACCCTCGAACTCCTAAACACGAATAACCCCGGCTCTGTCCTTGCTGGCTTGCAATGTCTGCTTGCCATTTGCCGTGCCTTCCGATACAAGTCAACCGATAGCGATGACCGACAACACTTTGATCAGATTGTTGAAGCTAGCTTCCCTCGTCTGCTGGCCATCTGCAATGAGTTAGTGAACCAGGAGAGTGATGAAGCTGGCGAGATGCTTCACCTAGCATTGAAGGCCTATAAGCATGCAACATGGGTACGCACCTTGGATACATCTTTGTCAAAAACCCTACGCTGACCCTCCTCACAGTTGGAGCTTGCCCCCTCTTTGCGCCAGCGCGACGTCAACATTGCTTGGTGCACCGTCTTTTTACATACAGTCTCCAAAACGTGCCCTGCCAATGCCATGCAGGGTGACCAGCACGATCGCGAGAAGCACCATTGGTGGAAGGCTAAGAAGTGGGCATACTTCAACTTGAACCGTCTCTTCATCCGGTAAGACTGCGTGCACTTGCGATTTGTGAATCGTACTGACATTCGTTTACAGACATGGCAACCCTGCCAGCCCCGGCAAAGGCGAAGATGCGCTTGCTTTCGCCAAGGACTTCACAGCGAACATTGCACCCGAGATCCTCAAGCATTACCTTCAAGAGATCGAGAAATGGGTTGCCAAGACCACCTGGCTCAGCCGACCTTGCCTTTCTTACACTCTTGTTTTCCTCGACGAGTCCGTACGACCCAAGGAGATGTGGACACACCTGAAGCCGCATCTGACCAACCTTGTTACCCATTTCGTCTTCCCCGTTCTCTGCCTCACCGAGGAGGATGTTCAACAGTTCGAGGAGGAACCTGACGAGTATCTTCACCGGAAGCTGAACTACTTTGAGGAGGCGTCCGCTCCTGATGTTGCTGCTACCAATTTCCTTGTTAACTTGACCAAGCACCGCCGCAAGGAGACCTTCGAGATCCTCAAGTTTGTCAACGCCGTTGTCAATGAGTACGAGCAGTCTGCCGATGACAAGAAGAACCACATTGCCAAGGAGGGTGCTCTGCGCATGATCGCGACTCTGGCCCCCGTCATTCTGGGCAAGAAGAGCCCCATTGCGGATCAGGTCGAATACTTCCTTGTCCGTTACGTCTTCCCCGATTTCACCAGCCCTCAAGGCTACCTCCGCGCTCGTGCTTGTGACACAATCGAGAAGTTCGAGCAACTCAACTTCCAAGACCAGAACAACCTCCTTACCATTTACCGACACATTCTGGACTGCATGGCCGACCCTGCTCTCCCCGTTCGTGTCACAGCCGCTCTGGCTCTTCAGCCTCTTATCCGTCACGATGTCATTCGAACAAGCATGCAGCAGAGCATTCCTACCATTATGCAGCAGCTGCTCAAGCTCGCTAACGAGGCCGATATCGATGCTCTTGCCAACGTCATGGAGGATTTCGTTGAAGTTTTCGCCACTGAACTAACCCCCTTTGCCGTTGCGTTGAGCGAGCAGCTCCGAGACACCTACATGAGAATTGTGCGCGAGCTTCTTGAAAAGGAAAGCAAGGTCGGTGACGACGGTGAACTTTACAACGAATACGATGACAAGAGCATCACCGCGCTTGGTGTCTTGCAGACCATTGGTACATTGATTCTCACCCTTGAGAGCACTCCTGACGTTCTGCTCCACATTGAAGCGGTTCTTATGCCCGTTATCAAGGTAACTCTTGAGAACAAGTTATATGGTAAGTTTTGGTGATCTAATACTCGGATTATCTGCTGACTAAGTGATAAAGATCTCTACAACGAAGTGTTTGAAATCATCGATAGCTGCACGTTTGCTGCCAAGTCCATCTCTCCCACTATGTGGCAAGCCTTTGAGTTGATACACACTACTTTCAAGGCTGGTGCTGAGTACTACCTGGAAGATATGTTGCCTGCTCTGGACAACTTTGTTCAGTTCGGTGCTCCTCAGCTGGCTCAGAAGCCCGAGTATACCCAGGCTCTTTACTCCATGGTCGCCGATATGTTTACCGATAGCATTCAAGGTGGTGTCGAGAGGATATGTGCCTGCAAGCTTGCCGAGGCTATGATGCTTAGCCTCAGGGGCCAGATTGACAGCTGTGTCGAAGGGTTCATCAACATTGCCATGAACATTCTCGCTACACAGGACGTCAAGGTGAAGAGCTATCGCATTCACCTCATGGAAATGGTCATCAACTCGATCCACTACAACCCCCTCCTGACTCTCACCGTTCTTGAGAACAAGGGCTGGACAAACCGCTTCTTCAGTCTCTGGTTCGGAAGCATGACATCATTCACCCGCGTTCATGACAAAAAGCTTTGCATCGTGGCCATTTCGGCTCTCCTGAGTCTAAGCCACGAGCATGTCCCATCCAGTGTGTCTGTTGGCTGGCCTAGGCTGCTACAAGGCATCACTGAGCTCTTCCGCTCCCTCCCGGAGGCCCAAAAGAGTGAGTACCCAAGCACATGTATGTTGATATTTGCAACTGACCGATGATAGACCGTGAAGAGGCTCTCCGCGATGATTTCCAACTCGAATCCACCTATGATTACGGTGAAGAAGACGAGTGGGATGATGACGAGGCCAACTGGAACGAAGAGGAGGAGGAAGCAACTGGCGAGACGGCCGAATCCAAGGATGAGAGCACGGCGTACCTCAATTTCTTGAATGAGGAGGTATGTTGGACACCGCACAGTAACAAGAAACAAACACTGATGCAGAACCAGGCCCAGAAGTTCAGCCGAGCGATTGATGATGTGGAGGAGGATGATCTGGGCGAGGACTCTGTCTTGCTTGAGTCACCACTCGACAAGATTGAGCCTTACCAGCTGTTCCGTGACACCTTGATGAGTAAGTTGGTTCCTGCTATGTCATTTGACAATACTGACAACAGTAGAAATGCAACAAGAGCAGCCCCAATTCTACAGCAGCTTGGCTGGACACCTCACAGCCGATGATCAAAACGTGATCCAGAACGTTATGGTCAAGGCCGACGAGATCGCCGCCCAGCAAGCTCAACAAGCCCAGCAAGCTCAGATCCTGGCTCAGCAACAGGCTGCTGCCATGGCCGCCAGCGTGGGTGCGCCCAACGGCGGTGCCAGTTAATGAGATGGTGTAGGCGCTTGGCAGAGAAAATAAGAGTTATTGGAGTTGTTTCTACCCCCTTTGTTATATCCCCTTCCTCTTTCACGTTAGGGCAGGAGTCAAGATTCCCCGGAGACCAAGAGATGTGTGTTGAGCCCAATTTCAAGCAAAGAAAGAGATTTAGAACGTGCAAACAACGATGAACCCACCTGCTGGAGGACCCTTGAAAAGAGTGCCGTGGGCATGACTGATACAAGGAGATGAATGAGACGCCGTTAATGAGGCGTTATTTGACAGGAGAGGAGTGATGATGGGAAGTTCAGGTGTCGAAGACAGAGATGGATGAAGATGAAGAGTGTTGGGGGCACCCTCAGCAGGAGACAAGAGATTCAAGGGTGAGTTGAGATGAGGGTTGAGGGTCAAAGGGCCGAAAACTACGGCCACTTTCGCATGGGGTTGTTGAAAGATAAGTTAAATTATGAATATTTACATAGTTCCAAACTTTGGCTATTGAATTAACGATGACTGTGATGCGTCACAAAACAAACCAAACCTGGACAACCGCCGTCGCTTCAAATCAAGTTACAACATGCAAGCATGAAGATCGAGGAAATTTTTCGCTCTCATTCAACCCCTAAGCCTTTGATAATACGGCCTTCTTTCCAATTTGCTAATTCCATTCAAGACGAATCAGCCTGAAGACAGCCATATTGGTGAATAAGGTTGTTAATTATCCCTAAAAGACCGTGATTGTGTCGACTGCTGAGCAGTACGAGTATGAGCTCTAATCATTGACGGGTGGTTAGATCATATCGCTGGACAGTGTCTGTATCTTAGAGCTTTCCATAGGCTTTGTCATTCTCGCCATCCAGTCCCTTGGTGGCTGCGTCCAATGCTGTTCTCACAACTTTATCCAGACACTCCCGACTCTCGATGCCCACACTGATCCGAACAAGATGCTCGACTACACCAAATTTGGCCGCCCACTCAAGCTCGGAATAGTGCGCGAATAGCGTATATGCGCAGCATAGAGTGAAGTTCGTGCCCAGACTCGGGCCCTTCGCCACATCCAGTGCATCATGAAACGCTATCGCGGCTTTTGGTGTCTTGAAGCGTATCGATAGTAAGTAGCCGTAGCCTGCTCCAGATCTTTTGTATTTTTTGTAGATGTCTTCAGTTGGATTGCCCTTTGGATAATAGACTTGCTCGACTGAGTCGTGGCTCCGGAGCGTGTCCGCCATGTGTTCTGCGTTTTGGCTCGCGATAAGGACTCGCTCTTCAAAGTCAGCGCTGTTCTTCTCCATGACGATTGCGTCCAATGGAAGATAGGTGTCGACAAAATCAGCCCGCAAAAGCCCTTTCATGGTCGGAAAGAACCTAGACAGTGGGTTTAGTGCTATGCTCCCTCCCATAACATTACAGCTGCCGCTAAACATCTTGGTCAAACTTGTGCAGACGACATCACAGTATGATATGAGCTCGACATTGACCGATGTTGCGACGGTATCATCTACTACGAACAAAAAGGTGTGGTCGCTGGCGAGCTTTTGCAGTCGTTCCAGGTCGACAGAGCCTAGTAGGGGATTACCAGGGAATTCGGTGAAGAGGGCACTGAGCTGTAATCCTGCTTCTATATCCGCTTTGAGTGCATCCAGGTCGGATGAAGTAGCACCATAGAGCTTGCAGTTAAAGCCGTAGATTTTGCTTAGAACTTTGAACGTATCGACGTAGAGAAACCTGGATCACGATGAACCTTGTCAGCTTTCTAGCTTCAACGTTGAGTTAACTAACCCGAATACTGCAACAGTTTTCGTCCCAGCTGTATCATAGTATCTAACAGTCTCCGCAGTGTGGCTTATGGCAGACATGCCAGTCGGATACAAAAACACATCGTCCACTCCTAAGCTGTTGGTTTCGGTGCTCAACAAGTCCGCAATTCGTTGTCTCACAATAAGCTTAGCACCATCTGCCTCTTTTGTGAGGTCAACCGCTTGCATGTCGCTGTTTTGATTCAAAAAAGGGGCATTTTCCAGCCAGTGTGTTGCTCTTCGACTCGAAACCCCGAAGCCAGTATGTTGCCAAAATGCCTTGGCTTCTGTGGCCAGTGTTTGTGGGTATACGACTGCATATATTTCATCCTCGTAGCACTGGATGGATGGTTCCTCCACGGTGTGTATGCTCCCGTTGGAGTGGATTTGTAAGACGATTACAACTCGTTTCTCCTGAGATTCCAAATATGTTTGACACATCTTGGCTTGGTGGTTTGCTGGGAAGAGCATTGCTGATGTTCCAGGCTTAGCCCGCAGAGACTTCAAGTCAGATAAAGATCCATTTCGAACTTTCTCTGGAGTAGTCCATTCGAGTATCCGCTTAGAGAGTTGGCCAACGACAAGAGGAACGAAAAATCGAGGGTATCCGGTCTTTAACTGGGCGAGAAGAGCTGGTTCACGACTGGCCCAAGCTACGGTGTCTTTCCAGGTCGGGATGTACACGCTGACGGCCTGAGACGTGAGTATACTGAGTTCTTATATCTAGGCGAGAGGTTGCTCACATGCTCGTCTCCAGGTGGGAGAGAACTCCCAAGCTGTGCTTTCATCTCACAAAGAGGATTGCCAGAAATATTTCTTGTGGTTGGCTTTTTTTTATCGGCCTTGTCGCATTCAATATCGTTCTCTTGTCGTATATCGTTTCGAGCGAGGTTAAGAGATGACTGCCATTGCTCCCAAGAAAAGACAGCAGACACAACAGAACCTTGGGGGAACTCGGTGTTGTTTTATCTTTTTGATTACGAAAATTACGATTCTGTGGTGTTTCACCGCATCGAAGCCCGCTTGCGACGTGTGAGCCAGTATTTGGGTCAGATTTTGATGGAAATGAGACATGCATAGCTTTTGCCAGCCACCATTGAAAGTAGAGCAATGGTTGAACCTTTAAGTTCAATAAGTCTCTACATCAACTTCGACTAGTGAACAGATGCCGCTAAGATCTCCGGCAGTATCCGCAATATGTTGAGTAACTGTTGGTCTAATCGGTGTAGTAAGTGCTATACAGAACCTTGTTTCAAGCGTGGTAGGTTTAGATGCCAAACATGTCAGAGCTACAATGCAGATCTTGGAACCAAGATTGCAGATCGAATGGTATTTGAAACCCGATATAATGGATATCACATCTGACTAGATATGAAAAAAAAAAGATGGCAAGATTGAGATTACTGCTAGGTCTAGGGTATGCGGTTTGTGTTGGTGTCAGCACATGCTCAAACCCCCCTGCTTCTGTCGCTCTGTGACAACCACCAGCGATGGGCTCCCGTGATGCAGGAGGATTAGCGGGATATCATCAATATCCCGAGCCAATCAAAGTGACGATCCCCAACATCTTGGGCCATTCCCATTTCATTCAGTCGTGCTGGCTGGCTCCGTTATCTTAGCAGTCGGCGTTCCCCGCTCAACGGCGGCTCCCGTGCGTCACCCGGATGCGGAGCTCCTTACGCCGCCCGAGAAAGAGGGTACCACCGCTTTTATCGTCTCCCCTCAGCTTGATCAATACAAAGACTTGTTCTTTTTTCCTATTTCCGTCTATTCATGATATAATCTAACCCGAGAAGAAAATACCCAACACCAAACACAAACTTTACACGTCAAATTACCTATCCTGTAGCCATGACGACCCGTTACCGTGTCGAGTGTAAGACTGTCCAAACACGCATGGTTACACAAGCTCACGATAGCAAACAGATGCCCTCAAGACACACCGACGAGACCAGTTTATTGGTATGATGAGCCTCATTTTCTTCAAAAGTCTACATGGCGGATAGTCAGCCTAGCTACACGTGGCTGGGCTCATCACATGTTTGCCTTTCACCTATGTCATCACCCGTCTCACTACCACCATCACCCAGGCAGCTAACTTGAACTCAGAATGGGTCAAAGGCCTTTTAGCCGTCCCCTTTGTCCTCTATTCCCAACCCACAGGCGTCTTTGGCGATGGCCCCAGCGTTACTCAGATGGCCGAGGAGGCTCACCGCCGTTACGCGGAGATCATGCGTGATGTTGAGCTCATGATCGACGACCACAGTAAGCGCTCTTGATGCTCCCAAACAACCCGAATCTGACTCCAGGTAGTTAGCCGTCAGCAAGACGACAGTATAATCCCATCCAAATTACGCATGCTCATCCCCACAGCGGGCCCCTTCTTCACCCGTCTCCCGCTGGAGGCAGCTTTCAAGTATCAGGATAGGAAAAGATACATCTCATCCCGGAGATTCGTTGCCCCGTCCTTCAACGATGTGCGGCAGATCCTCAATTCGGCTCAGACCATGGCCGTGACCAACGGCTCCCTGCAGCTGGCCACGTTTGATGGTGATGTAACGCTCTATGATGATGGTTTCAATCTGGAGCCGGCGAGTCCTGTGATTCCCCGTCTTCTCGGTAAGTCTGTTCCGAAATATAAGCAAACAAATACTTACAAGATACCAGATCTCCTACGCAAGAATATCAAGATCGGCATTGTCACAGCTGCTGGTTACACAACAGCTGACCGCTACTATGAGCGTCTTCACGGATTGCTCGATGCCATTGCGGAGTCAACTGATCTGGATCCTATCCAAAAACAGAGTATCGTCATTATGGGAGGTGAAGCAAATTTTCTCTTCGAATATGCGCCCTCATCTCCGTACAAGCTAGCTCCCGTTGCGCGCAATGAGTGGCTGACTCCCGAGATGGCCTCATGGTCGGATGCCGACATTACAAGACTCCTGGACGTTGCCGAATCTGCTCTCCGTGACTGTGTAAACAACTTGAACCTCCCCGCAGTGATCATGCGCAAAGACCGCGCCGTGGGTGTCGTCCCCAAGACGCCGGGCACTCGCATCGCCCGCGAGAGCCTTGAAGAGACAGTCCTAGTTGTCCAGCGAATCCTCGAGCTCACCAGTCTCGGCTCCACTGAGGAGCGTCCGACCAAGCACCGCCCCAACTCTCCGCCGGTGCCTCCCTCGGTGGCGAGCCAGACACGCTGCGTGCCGTTCTGCGCCTTCAACGGCGGTAACGACGTGTTTGTCGACATTGGTGACAAGAGCTGGGGTGTGACCGTCTGCCAGCAATGGTTTGGAAGCAAGGAGAATGGTGGTGCTATTTGTGGCGAGAATACACTGCACGTAGGCGATCAATTCCTGAGCGCTGGCTCCAATGACTTCAAGGCACGGAGTGTGGGCACGACAGCTTGGATTGCGAGCCCGGCTGAGACGGTGGAGCTGCTTGATGAGTTGGCTGATTTGATGCAGAAGAAGCTGTCTTGATTGCTTCGGCTCGCGGCTCTCGAGATGGCTGTTGATATGTTTCGAAGCTCAGTTTCGTCGGAAGGATGGACATATGACTGATTTGTTTGAAGGAGGCCGTTCCGACTGCAAGTATGCATCCGTCCCATGTCTGCCTCCTATACATCATCACTGGTGACTTGACCTGCCGAGCTTTCTGAGATGATTGATTATGGTTGCTAACCTTCCATGGAGCCTTTCTGACGAAAGTGTTGTTTGCATCTTTGCTGAGATCAACAGCCAAGTTTTAAGGCTGACCGCCGGTCACCCAAATATCAAGACGTATCACAGACACGGAAAAGAGTAATTCGATGTTGAGATGTGCTTATTAAGGTTGACATTTCTGATAGCCTAGATTGGATATCTAAACCTACCTAGAGTTCTGAATACAAATACCCCTTGAAACATCCTTGATCTTAGACACAATTTTCCATCCCCATTATCTTTGCTATATGTATTTATTTGGCAAAATTTGCCTGTCAGAGTATGCAGCTGGTGCGTTCACATCTCTGCGTTGGACAAAATTGAAACCCTTGGCTCAAGGGAACAAGAAGAATTCCCTACTCGACGATCGACTGCTTCTTAGTTCGTTTTATTCATCACGAGATCATACAGTACTCTCTATGTTTCCGTTACCATCACGGCCAACTTTCAGAAGAAGACACAGAAGTACGCCAAGTTTCACTTGTGAGCTGAGCATGCTCCCCTCCTTCTAGACTTGACGTCGCTAACACTGTTAGTATTTGAAATTTCTCAACATTTTGGACAACGTTAAGGACGCGTTGTCCTTCCATGGACAGGAAGCGTAGACTAAGGGCTGATTGGTAAATAATGAGCCTCAACCCAACACGTACACATTGTTGATCATATTGTGTTAGCCTCAAGCTTTGAGCTAGACACTTTCTATCACCTCTTTTGAGAGAGCTAGCACAAGCGATACTCGGTGTCAACCAAGAGCTCTTCACATCGCAATATGTTGTACGATTGATAAGAACGCTCAGAGAATGGTTGGAATATACTGAAAGTTGGCAGTTCCCAGTATCGGACAGACGCTCAGATGTTAATGAACTTCTGATAAAGGCTGCTCCAAGGGAATGTATCCTCGTATATAATAAGAAAATCGACTCATTATCAACTCCAGAATACTTCGGCTTACAGCGTGATTTGATATAGTAACATCAATGTTAAGCGCAACTCGACACATAGACTATGGCAGACAGTCACCTCATAGCTCAATGTTTCCTTATCCACCCTGTTTCACAATCCATCTTCATGCATGATATTGGCCAGCTTTGTACTACCTATACCAAGCATGCATCAACCCAATAGATGATCGCCCTTTCTTATGGTGGCTTATGACACGTGATGTCATCAAGTCCATGGTTAACGATTGCCAGCTCAGCCTCATTTCCCGTTCATATTCCTTCTGACACGCAAGCATAGTTGACTTTGGAAGCCCCATTACTCATTACTTTGAACTTTAAATAATGGAATGGGATGGATATAACGAAGAGGAGTTTGACTTGTCTCTTTTACAGGGCATGTCTCCTCTGTTCCCCTATCCATCTTTCTGTGTCAGTCCTCGATGTGGATGGTGTCGCTTTATCATCAAGCCTTTTGAACCAATTACCGCTAGTAAGTCCCTATCTCCCCCTTTTAATGCTAATTGCCAACTCTAATTTCTTGCTAGGATCCTTTGGTGGTACAGAGTCGTCCCCTTTTGCATTCTCGGGTTCGAGTGAGGACCAGTACGATGATGACAACTTAGGCGCAACCTTCTTCCGCTGCAAGAGCGGACACAATACATGTGCTACGACTGGATATCATGTAGGTTGCTCTAATATTGCGTTATATTTCGGTCTTCAGAAGAACGTTTTCTTGAGCGTCGTGAGATACTCGTATGAGCCTTTGGTTGTTGAAGACGATCGACGACGGGGATGGATCATACAACACCTGCAGCAGTTAATGCCCGGCAAGTTTGCAAGATTGCCGGTAGAAATACGCTTGATGGTGAGCGAACATCTTGTTCATCTTTATGCAATTACTTCCATGCCATCTGGTTTTCCGACGCGCCGTTTCAATATTGAACCCTCGCGAGATGTGTGGGCCACATACATCAGCATCGACGGCGTCAAGTATGTGGCCTCATTATCAAATTCACGAACACCTGGAAGTTGCCTTCTCTGGGGTAACTTCACAGGCAATGCCCTGTATGCATCGGAGGATCACCTCGGCATCCGACAAATCATCAACGATCCCACAGCTGCATCCATCGAGAAGCAGCCCAGCCAAGCCTGGTGGCGTACACTTCCGATCAAAAAAGGTACTCTAATGTTTGTAGACGATGTGAGTGGTGTCTACGGCCTACACTTGTATAGCATGTCTCACGTCAAGCCAGGGACTCAAGATCCGAAATTGCTCAGCAGAACCATTGACCGCTAGCATATGTTGGCCATACCCCATGACGCCTGATGCTTTAAGCGTCATGGCTTACTATATTACAACAAAGCCGACGTCGGCCTGTATAGAGATGATCCAGTCCCGTCTGGTAGCATTAGACTTGAATGAACCAGGAACGACCGGATACTCTGAATGTTGGTACGCGGATCGGCTCGTTGATATTCGTGTGCACAAGTCGGGAGAGTGCCTAGATCCTGGACGTGAGTCTGCTTCAAGCAATCACAATAGATGGCCATCAATAGCAGATGTTTCCCAAGCATCGCCTCCGTACTGGGTCCGTCATTCTTTGCATCGAGGAGAACACATCGAACAAGTGTGGCTATGCACTGGACTTTTGCGTGGTGATAAGGGTAGTTCGTCTCCAGAAGATCCAAAGCATTCACCAACACCAAGTGGATATCCAGAAATGACAATAGCTGTACGCTTGCATCCGTAAGAGTTGTAGTAGGAGCATTGAAACTAACATGTCTTTAGTTAAGCACCAATCATTCACGAACTCTGGTCACTAGAACACCAAACGCACCGGCAAGCAATAATTGGAAGCGCATCGCCAAAACGTCAACGGGTTCACCGATACAGTTATTCTTCAGCCCTTCCTTGGACGGCATCCCTTTGTTTGCAGCCTCGACAGTCGGAAGGAATGGCAAAGATATTGTCCCGGCAGGACTTTTGGTGTAGCCATGCTGGCTATAAATATACCTACAGTTGATTAGTGTTGCTGAACAATTTGGTGTACAATAATCATAGGCATGCTGGGGCTCAACAGGCAGGTCGTGCGCAATGGAACCCCCGAGACGGAAGTTTTTGGGAAGGTCATAACGAGAAACCTTGCATTCAATGTACCTACCTAGGGAGTTATGCGTACTACCTACATAAGGTACTAGGTAGACACATATCAAGCAGAGCAGTTGCATATTCAGTGTTGGCAAGTACGGGAAGATCGTTGTTGCCGCTGAATGTTAGGTATAAACC